>VCRD01005922.1:12980-30711 GCA_006783055.1 Trinorchestia longiramus
TCACAAGTCAAGGTCTGGCTCCTCACACACGCACAGAGCTTCCAGTGCACCTGAACGCAGTTATCCAACTCGCTATAATTTTCATGTGATAGTTGCTCGAGTTGAAATGTGTTTAATTTGATAACATAAAGTTGAAATTGATGGGTGCTTTAGCTGGAATAATTTTTACGCGATAGTTGGGGGGGGGGGGTTATAATACATCGAACTGGATAGTTACGGTCACCTTGACAATGGCTCCACTTGAAGTTTGTACTTAGAACTTGATTGTTTCTAAAGTTGATTTTTTTCTGAAGTAAAAATTTAATCCTTTTAGTCTCATACTTTTGATAGAAAACATGTGAAACATACTCAAAAATTTATAGATTTATAGGGATATTCTCTTAGATATATGATGGTACAAATTTTGAGCTGACATACCATGTAACGAGGACTTCATTTGCATGAACTATGCTATGAAGTGGATGCATACAAACTTGATAGCTGTGTATGGTTAATGCTGCTGAACTTAAGTACAGTGGTCAAGCTTTTTTTCAATAGTTGGGCTTCATACACATAATCCTATGGTTTGAGTCATTACTTATAGACTTCAGTTCTGAGGTTGAGTTCATAAACGTTAGTGTGAGTGTTTTTTACACTCTATGTAGCTAGAGAGGCTCTGCAGTTTATGCAAATAGTAGATAGAGTGATGGAGCTAAAATTGAGTTGATTTGTGGTCATGTTCCTTGAATATGGCTGTAATGGTTGGCTCTTACTGGCTGCAGAATATGGTGCATGTCATCTGGCTGATTGCTTCTAATAAACTTGTGTGACCAATTTCCTTGCTGGTCATGCTTTATTATTGGTTATAGGATAATACATCTCACCCTGTTTCATTCTTGTTTTCAACAGCCTTGCCTTCTTTAGTTTCATCCTTCTCTTTACCCTATTTATCTTAGTCCTTCTTGTTCTCGTCTAACTTATTTTTATCCGTTAATTATTTCTCCTGCTTGCCTCTGTTTATGATACTACTTACGTTTATCCTTGCAATTGTATTCATTTTCATTCTTTGGTCTAAAAAAGTTCTACGCTAATTTCTTAGTGATGCTGGTGCCAGCTGTATTGCATAGACAATTGCAGGCCACATCATGACTTGTTTGCGGCTGCAGTGCTCACTAGGGTGTAAAATAGATGAATGTTGTGTTGACAGGGCTGGCGGAACTGGTATACGAGCGCCGCTGTCTGTCGGACGGTCTGAGGCTCTCCAAGAATAACTCGCCTTTGGGCTGCGCTCTCGAGCCCGTGTGCCACAACAGGATAGGTAGGAGCCTCCTAATGAAAGGAGTAAAGTCCTTCACTATGACTGTTGAGTTCAGATTATTGCTTCTAAAAATATAGTGTTGATGCTAATTGAAATAATTTGCACCATGAAATATAATTAGACCTGTAGTTTTTAAAAACATGGCAACCATGAAATGATTGAAGTATGTTGCAGGTAAAGAGTGTTTGCTTGAAGCTACAGTGCAAGTTTTTTAATTTTAAAGGCCGTGTGATATAGCATTACAAAGTTCTGACTTTAAAGTTGTGTTATATTCCTTTGCATTCCTGAATTGTTTTTGACACAGGCTTGATTTTGGGTGATGGTCGAGTTGTATTCAAGGAGGTCTTGGAGATGGCCTCTCCCTCCTTCTGTCAGACGAAGCACACCTCCGAACTCGAGGTCGTGGACCTCATCAGCCTGAATTCGGCACCTCCTGTCGTCAGTGGTGCTGATCAAGATGCTGACTGTCAGCCAGACGTGTCAACTGCCAGCACTACCCGTGTCCTGCATCAGGATGCACATGATCCGACAGCTGTGCCTTCCCTTGTCTTGACTGAAGACCATTTTGCCAGAGTGGCAGACTCCAGTTTGTTAGGAGCTGCTCCGCTCTCTATGCCTGACCCTTCCATAACCAGCCTGCTGCAGTCCTCTGCTAAGGTAACTTTTCTAGCATGCAACACTTTCCCCTGTTGTTTAACTCTCTTAGCATTCATAACGTAACAATAAGTCTCTGAGTAGCTATTACTTGATTTTTTAGTACTCAGAGGATATATAGGGATCCCGTAGAGAGGAACCTAGCTACCTGTAGTAGAATCTGTGCTTAGCTTTGGGCTATAGAGGCTGCAATGTAGGTTTCTGGTCTACGTTTCTTTTTTTTGGCTTTACCCTTTCTTATCGTCGGTGTGCATACATTGCCGTTTTTGCCATAAAGTGTGGGCTGTGGCAGTGATATGCTAAAACTGTCACTTGAACTGAAGATCTTTCTGAACCGCATGTGCTACCGATGCAATGACACGTCTTAATGAACTATGTATGTTGCACGTCAACAAAAGCTCTGATGAATATCACTTTAATGCACTAAAGATATTCACAATGTTCATGCGCTTACCACGAAAACATAGCGAACAACTGATTGTAAGTGCTAGTCAGGTTGCAAGACGTCGAGACTCCGAACCTGCCTATCTTTCTATCTTCATCACCTCGACTCCACCGCCCTCCATGGGAAATACTTCGTGTAAGCTCCATCTTTATTAGAGGGCTTGTGTCATACTATTAGAATGACCTCAGATAATATTTTACAGTTACGTATGCTGGTAACGGGAGTAGTGCCCCCACTGAGCGCCCCCCCGTACGTGGTGCGCATGTGTCCCCCCCTCACGACGCGCAACCTGCACCGCTACCAGCCTCGAGTGGCTGTGGGCAACTCTGCTGGCTCACTGCTACTCGTCAGTGCAGCTACCGGCGCTGTGTTGCGGGAGCTCAACGTGCACACCTGTCCTGTGCGGTGAGGCAGCAGTTGTTGGGTGTGTGGTTCAAAGAAATTGAGTGCCTGTGTGCAGTATTTCATTCAGCAATGCTGTGTGTCCAGCCAGTAAAGAATGAGGAGTATTCGTGTGGTGTTGAGGCTCACGATCGCCGGTGCAGAGACTTGTGCGTTGTGACGTGCATATTGAGAATTATGTTATTCGTTTTATTTAGATTAAATTCCATATTGGTATAATATATTTTAATATTTAGTTTACAATAATGCAATAGTACTGTGTAATAGTACTGACATTATGTTGTCACATATGAAATAACACACCTTAAAGGGAATAAATGAAACGCTTCTGAAATGTTAAATGTCTGTTAAATTTATTTAAAATAAGCACCATGTTGATAAATGCAAATATAATGCTAAAATAAGTGATAATTCGTAGTGATATCAAGGGAAATTGGAGGATGAAGTGCATCTATTTTACAGATTTTGGATCTACTGTACAGAGGATTGGGGAGTATGAGGCCGTACGTTGTCGTGCAATAACTGAGGGTCATTCCTATTCTCGAGCTTAGGAAGTTTCTTTTTCCGTTTTTCCTCCATACAATCAATTTCTTCATTTCTTCACAAAACAAGTTTGGTGTTATTGTGGCGCCCCTTGAGGTAAAAATAAATAACCTGTGTAAAAGACCACCATGTAGTAACTATATACTCTTTTTGGATGCAAATAAGATAATCTTTTTTATTAGGCTTATGAGTAACAATAAATGATAAATATTATCTGTAAAGAAAAAGAATATGGGATAAGTCATAGTTATTTATCTACTAAGGTGGTCGGTATCTATATTTAAATACAGGATGTCGCACCATATACTATCTGTAGTTACATTTACATTATTTGGCAGAGTTACAAAGAAATTTTGTTTAGTGGTTTACTTCTTCAAGCAGACAAGAGAGTTAGTACGGCTCAGAATTGTTTGCAGTCGTTCTCATCGTAATATGATGTTACGAGGTTTTTCCTAGAACTAGTTTTGATGTAAAGTCGTTACTGCTATAGAAATTCTATTATGTTACTGAAAGTTAGAAATATTTTTATTTGACAGAGGTATAGAATGGACGTCCTTAGACTCTGTGCTTTCGTACGCCCACCAGTCTCTGACCAGCGCTCAGGGTGAGTCTATCAGTAATCCTTGTCTTTTTCATCGCTCTATGCAACACCTGGGCATTTTTGTATAGAATTATTTTTACGAAACTTGAGTTTTGAGTTTACTACATGCAAATTATTTACTGCTATTCATTGCGTTTAACGTTTATATTATGTTTGTCATTCTGCAATATTATTAATATTACTGGAGCTGCTTCTGAGTCATCTCACATCACTGGCTTCAGTACTGAACTCATGGAATAGGAACAAGGGCATGCCTCTTTCTTATTCCATTTCCTTAATTTCACACTGCAATAATTGTACCCAAAAATAATTTTTGCTTTTATCATCAGTCAATGTTATTTGCTCAAGCTAAGGCCACGAGTCATTTAGTGGTGTTTTATGATTAGCTTGGTGTAAATAAATTCAAACTTTATGATCAACATTTGATTTGACTGCTGCTCAAAATATTAAATTTCATCAAACATTCCTAGTCTATGAATACAAGAGGAGTCTATAGTTCTTTCAAACCTACCCATTTAATCCTTATTTATGTTTATGACTAATTCTGTTTGTAAAAAAGCACTTTTGCTTTTACCTTCACTATTATTTAGTAGATAGTTCAGTATTTTGTTTTTCTCTTTGTTTTCGTTCTGACGATATTTATCATACGGGTTTTTATTTCTTTCATGTACAAGACTTTTGTTATTTTGTTGTTATGAGCGATTGATAAAAACGTCCATGGTTGTATCATGTTTCTATAATTTAATTGAAATAAACTTATTTCTCTAACGTGCTCTTTGTTCTAGTTTTATTAAATTACATTTTCAATCGAGAACTAGCTATAGTCAAGTGAGATTTGATTCACAGCCTCCCACCTTGATGCCAAATCTGGTGATTCTATGGTATTCTCTATGAAAATGTATGTACAAACTTCCCCATGTGTATCCAACAGGTTTAGACAGATGGACGGCCGGAGCTTGTGGGTAGTGTATGTGGTTGTGAGCTTCCTGCTCATCTGTAGGCTGAAATATTGCTGTTCTCTCTGGTGTATAACTGCCAACCTTCATGCTACTGCAGTGCTTTATGAAGCTTCATAGTCTTGCTGTGACAGGGATTGGTTGCGGTTCATTGATTCAATACTGTAGTGCAGGCCAGCAATGCACTACAATCCAGCCCTGTGTGCCCTTGTGCTCGACCAATTTTTTACTGTCATAAGGCCTGCACTTTCTCTCAATTTCACTTTGGCAGACTTGTTTAGTTTTCTGCTCCTGTTCTCTCCATGACGATGTGCTGCTCCTGTGTCCAGGACAAGTGCGTAATGAGCTCTTCCACGTGGACTTCTGTGGCGGGGTGAGCACCCAGCTGCGTTCTGCAGCACACCAGGAGAGCCCCATCACCGCCGTCAGGGTGTCTTACCTCAAGTTAGTGGTGCTCTCTCCTCTCTGTGTGCCCGGCCTTCTCTTTTTTGTGGATCTGGCCCTCTCTCTGTGTTCCCGGCCTTCTCCTCTTTGTGCATCTGGCCCTCTCTTTGTGTGCCTGACCTTCCCTTTGTGGATCTGGCCCTCTCTCTGTATGCCCGGCCCTCTCTTTGTGTGCCTGGCCTTCTTCTCTTTGTGGATCTGTCCCTCTCTTTGTGTACCTGGTCTTTTTAGTAGTTCGTTATTGCTGCACTATAGAAGTGGTCGCTACTACATTGTGCGTGCTATGTAGAGTGGGAGCTGATTTCTTCTCAAAGTATTGAGCGATGTCGGACTAAGAATTGTTCAGGTGTTGGGTAACGGACTAAATTGCAGGAAGTATCATATAAGAATGAAATTATTGTGGTGATTTAAGCCTGCCTGAGAATAACAGCTAATTCGCACTGTTCTCTTTCTATGTGTGTGCTCTGTTAAGACGGTTTATAATTCAAGATTCTTCTTGGTAAACACTCTGCAAATTATATCTATGAATATTTTAACTCATCCTCCCCAAACTGTAAAAGATTAGCTAAGGACGCTGTACTGCTCTAAAATTAGCCCACAGTCTTGCATGTTGGTGTTTTTTTTGGCAATATGCTCTTACTGGGGTTGCTGCTCTGCGTCATATGCAGCTGGAGGTATGATTCATACATTGGTCTACCGTAACAGAGCTGCGCACTGCTTGCTCCTGCCACTCTGCTCAGGGTGACTTGATTTACGATCATGTGCAGTATGGGGGGAGTCTTGGTATCATGACTCAAACATAAATGTAGAGCTGGCGGAACTTGAATCGCGTCTACATTATTTTAGCATTAAGTGCTATCGAAGGTTACTTGTATAAACGTCTGTTGGTGGCGATATTTTCTGCTTGTTTACTCTATGTTGTACTTGTCAGCGCTGTGCAAATTAGTCATACTATGCCTTTACTCTGTGTGGTGGTTGTCGGCATCGCTCACTTGCAACTCATTATTTGGCCTCTTAGAGCAGTAAAGTACTATAAGCAGAGCAGTAAAGTACCATAAGCAACCCGTGTGAAGAATTTCACAACAAGGTACCCACTGCAGGCAATACTTCCTGGTGTCACGCAAGAGTGATCCTCTGGAGCTGTGGTGCTGCCAGACGTTGTCGCTGCTGCGCACGCTCCCCCAGCGCTTCCCTCTCCCCACCGCCCTCGAGTGGAGCCCCACCAGCCACGTCAGGAAGAGGAGGAAGAAGAGTGACTCCAACGTATGTTTTTTCTTTGCTCGTGGTCTGTCTCTTATTGTTGCATTTTTTTTCGTGTGAAACTTTCTCAACAGTTGACCTCGACGGCAAATGACTGTATGGAACACTCTGACATTTATCCACCTATCAGGATGGTAAATAATTTCGGGAAAGCTCGTCAGTTTCAGAACAGCTCCCAGTCTCCTCCTCGCCTTGCTTCTTCTGCGTTCCATGCCACAGCCACAGCCACACTAAGAACAACCATGTACAGGCACCAATATTTTTTCTTCCTTTAGATTATACGGCTTGAACCTTCGAACTTCATCCTATGAGTCTTGACCTCAAACCTGCAGTTATTGATGGAGCCCAAAACATTACCGGGACGTTATTATAAAATATCACGTGACCCAGAATAAGCAATCCACTAACTCAACTGAAGTTATTGAGCTAATAAATTTAAGCTAATAAAGTCTGTACTGTGAAGAAAAATTCTATGTGGTCATCTGTAGTGCTTTTGGTGGCAGCCGAAGTGACGCATTGGCACAATTTGATTAGAAAAATGCTAAGATCGATATTAATATGTACTATAATTACGAATACTTCTTTTTTTGCGGCTTTACGAGTATTCATTATTTTGTGCCGTACAAAAATTGTTCTGTTTTTCCTGTGGCCTAACTCAAGCTATAATGTTCATGTATCAGAATGAAAACGATGGAGGGCGTGGCATCGTCTCTCAAGCTCCTCCCACCACCACTACCACCACCACCAATTCCGCCCACCTTCCTCCTGCTGGATCTGACGTCAGAATAGCTGGGCAGGGTGGCGAGATCACTGGTCTTCCTGACAATGCTGACAGTAACCCTATCTCCTCTGGCACCTCTGCAGCTGGAGCTACTGATGCTGACACTCTCGCTAGTCTAACTGTCAGCAAATCAACTGCTACCACTTTAGTTGCTGACACAGTTTCCTCAAGTATCAGCGGCTCCATATTGAAGTCAGCCATGAAGCCGTCAGCCACTTTTCCGTCAGCAGCTGATCTCAACACTTCCATGATGACTTCTTCCACTTCCATGGGTGACCTCAGTGAGTGTATCCTGCTGTCTGCTCTTGTTAATGCCTCACATTATTTATCAAGTGAAGAGAAAGCAAGAAAACTTGCACGTGAGGGGTGCTTCGTCTGGGACTCATGCTTCACTCTTGGAGATATGTGGGTGCGGAGGAAAGTGACTCGTTTCATACAATAGAGCTTAATCTGGGATTACTGCTCTTATTTTGATCTCGCTCATAATATGGAGATGTGTGTGTGAAAACCTACATTGAGGTCTTACGTGCGAGTTATATAACTTGTCCTCAGGCATCATGTTGATGGACAGCAAATAACGAGAATGCATGTCATAATGACGTCTTTCTATCAAGGTTTAAAATCCCATAATAATTGTAGTCAAATAATTTGAGGGATGGCTTTGTAGTCAAGTTTTGTGTGATAATTTCAATGTGAAATATCTTAAGTAAATGTGGTGTTGGTTGATCTGTTTCTAGCGTGTAATGCACGTTACATTTCTTATCGTGTGATGATGTAATTGCAGGGTATGTATTAATTAACTCTTTGTGTGCAACTGCCTGTTGTCTTGTTTTGAATGGATACTTCACGGGGGCTGAGCAGATATTTCAAGTTTGCAGCAATTTACTGTCTGATAAATAGTGTGGCAAATCTGTCATTTACTGTCAAGTGGGGCATCTGTCAAGTGACAAATCTGTCAAGTGGCAAATCTGTCTAGTGGCAAATCTGTCTAGTGGCAAATCTGTCTAGTGGCAAATCTGTCTAGTGGCAAATCTGTCTAGTGGCAAATCTGTCAAGTGGCAAATCTGTCAAGTGGCAAATCTGTCTAGTGGCAAATCTGTCTAGTGGCAAATCTGTCTAGTGGCAAATCTGTCTAGTGGCAAATCTGTCTAGTGGCAAATCTGTCTAGTGGCAAATCTGTCAAGTGGCAAATCTGTCAACTGGCTAATCTGCCAACTGGCTAATCTGCCAACTGGCTAATCTGCCAACTGGCTAATCTGCCAACTGGCTAATCTGCCAACTGGCTAATCTGCCAACTGGCTAATCTGCCAACTGGCTAATCTGCCAACTGGCTAATCTGCCAACTGGCTAATCTGTCAACTGGCTAATCTGTCAACTGGCTAATCTGTCAACTGGCTAATCTGTCAACTGGCTAATCTAATCTTTCAAGTGGCTAATCTTTCAAGTGGCAAATCTTTCTTTCAACTTGCTAATCTATCAGTTGGCAAATTGATCAATTTGCTAATCTATCAAGTGGTAAACATATTGAGCCGTTTGAGCCCATGGAAGATGTAAGGTAGTGTTGAAGTGGGATGTTGGATTCATAATACACGGACACTTCTCAGGTTCAGTAGAGCGCATCGTCAAGGAGACGTTCATGCTGAGTGACAGTGACGGGTCGCTGTACCACCTGTCCGTCGAGGGGAACGTAATCAAGGATGGGGTGCGTGTGCCCCCTGACCCTAGCGTGCAACGCGTCACTAGCATCGCCTGCAAATCTCATCTCATGGTCCTTGCTGACTCGGACTCCAACCTGAGCTTGTGGGACCTCAACAGCAGGTGTGTGGGACCTTAATAGTAGGTGTGTGGCACCTCAACAGCAGGTGTGTGGCACCTCAACAGCAGGTGTGTGGGACCTTAATAGCAGGTGTGTGGGACCTCAACAGCAGGTGTGTGGGACCTCAACAGCAGGTGTGTGCGACCCTAATAGCAGGTGTGTGGGATCCTAACAGCAGGTGTGTGGGATCCTAACAGCAGGTATGTGGGACTTTAATAGCAGGTGTGTGGGACCCTAAGAGCAGGTGTCTGGGACTTGTACGGACACTGGATGTTGCTGTGACCTGAACAAGTGTGCGGCGCTACGCTCTTAAGCTTTATATGGCTAATTAGTTAGTTTTGAAATAGCATTGGTATATTTAGGAATACATTTTTGAAGTCCAGGTAAGGTATCCCTGTGACTGTGATGCGTGCTGGTGTAGTTGCTCATGTTTTCTTGTTCGTGCAGATCATCAGGACACGTGAACACGGGCCGGGGTTGGATCAGACGCATCAGGTTCGCTCCAGGCAGAGACAACCTCAAGCTCCTGGTCATATTTGGAGATGGTGCTGATATCTGGGACATGAAAGAGGTTCGTCTTATCTACACAAACACGAGCACCAGGGGTCTCAAACTATTGAGCATTTATTGGCTGAGAACTCTTACATGAAACAAGCACGTCATCCACAACTTGTTTACGCCAGCAACACTCCACTGAACACTTCCGAGATAGTGTTGGCGCTCCTGTTTTTGTGAAGGTGTGCAGTCCGAAGTTTGTAATTTTAAATTAAGCAAGCGAGACTCCAGTTGCTTCAATGTTTCTCTTGTTCTGAAAATATATTCATAAGTCAAAACCACTAACCGTCCTCCTTCTGTGTTGGAGTAAAGTAAACCTTATGGATGCACTGGAAACGGGTTCATTTTGAGACTTTAGTACAAACTTCAGTCGCTCAGTAATCTTCATTTTTCTCACATTCAAATTCCCATTAATGACGAGCGGCAAAGTATTTTGCCACATTACAAAATAAGCTCAAGTATCAATATGATTCTGTCATTCTGTTAGCTAATGCAATACAGCCTTTGAAATGTGTTCAGTATTCGTTTTGTGCCCGTTTGGTTGGCTTCATGGTGATGCATCGCTTGACAGTTGAACTTAAAACTAAAAAAGTTTTTTAACCTCCAGGCAATTCTCGTCATTGATGGGTTAATGTTCGCACTAAGTACCACGCGACTGCACTTTTGTAGTTTCAGAATAAAATGGAATGAGGCAATAGGAATGAGCCCTTTGGCCCATTCTTGGGTCAATACCAAAGTCCCATGCCGTCTAAAGTAAAGCCGTCAATCATGCACGTACTCCTTAACCACGTAAATCAATTCAGTCACGTACACGCATTTTAGTCGAGCGCATTTATCACATACACTGGCCCTAGGAGTTACGAACAAAGAATTAGTACGTTATAATACTGGGGGGTTCGTAATTCAATATTTGTCGTGGCGATTTTTGAATGTGTTCACAGTGCCAGCAGAAACTATGTTTTCGGGGAGCTGGTTCGTACACAGTTTCTCCTTTATTTTTCTTTCTTTTCTTCAAAACATCTTTCCAAGTCAATATGACGTTTTTGGTCAGGTGCATCCTTGTTTTTCAGCCAATGAATGTGAAGCTGAGCTTTCAAACTCCAACATATCTTACTGAAGTCCAGATTATTCACAAACGCGGGAAATTTAATGTAGTAAATGGTGAGACACTGCGATGCCTTTAAAGAACTAGTGCTCAATAAGTGTTATTTATGGATATGTTTTCAGATTGTTCAGACAGGATACTTTTGATCATGAATAGTATGAAGACTTCAGTTGGAAGTTCAGCCTTTATGAATACCAATTTTTACATTACTTTGCTTATGTACTGCCTGGGTTCAGTGCATTGCTACATTTTGCTTTTGTGTTCTGTGTTGCAGGTGAAGTTAGTAGGTCGCCTGAAGGACGATGGCGGCCTCCGTGTGGTGGACGGGGACTGGGCTGCTTCTGACCGCCCGCTGCTGGCCACCATTGACGGCTGCATCAGAGTGATGGACACGGCCTTGCAGCACTGCTGCACGCCCATGCTGCACTGCTGCACTGAAGGTACGTTCTGAGCTTCCGTGATGCACCGTCCTGCATCACGGTAGCTTAGGCAGACTCACTTAAATGGCGAGCATGTATCTATCTCCTTGCTAGTAAGCTATCTATATGTTACATTGTAATTGTACGGGCATTTTGGGTAACATTATTGTATTATAAACTAGTAGAAATACTGTAGAAGTGAGAGACATGAGAAACTTTTTCTATAGTAGTTCTCTCATTATTGACCGTCTTCATGACCTTAGAGAGAATTCAAAATGTCTTGGAATGCAGTATACCCGGGGGATTTAGTTTACACCCAATTATCTCTAAGAAATGACTTTGACTCGAAGTGTTAGGCTATCTGTTAGGTATATATGACGGAGCTAGCCTTGCTTTTGCCGCTTCACCTCGCGATAGGACGTTTGGCAATGTGGTGTGGTATTCACGAGAGTAACACACAGATATGCTCAGGTATACCGGTAATACATATATGACTGTCCACCAGAGCCAGTGGGCTCCCCTCACCTGTTGCCTGGAGAGGCGTCCCTAAACCTGCGCACGCTGCTCACCCACCAGCCGTGGCGTGCTAGCTACAGCCTCACCTTCACGCAGAGCGACGGCTTCACTCCGCATCAGCTCACGGGTCAGTGTATCAGCCTTCTTATGGTACTGCTAATTACAAAATTTAAAAATAGGTTGGAAGTGCTAAGAGACTCGCACAATGCAAGAGATATGTGGGTTCAAACTGAAGCCAAGTGTACAATATTTTTTATTTGCTTTTGGACAGTACTGTTATTATCAGATAGGGTAGAAGAATGAGTACATGAAAGTGTAAGAAATTTGATATTGTGTATTTTTTTGATCTACATAAGAAAAGGAATCTTGACCGTTCAATTGCGTCATGTTTTGGGGTGTCAGATTTATTTTATTTGTGGAAATGTTTTCGATTAAGCCTTGAAATAAACTGTAACATCATGTTCCTGTTGGTGAAGTTAGTACAGGTTCTGGAATAGGAATTGCTGACTACTAAATTCTGTGGTTTATTTCATTTGCTAAATTAGTTGCCCCTAACTGTGTTGCTCCACCTGCCCGCCATCACGCTACCTACCCACCCACCATCACGCTACCTACCGACCATCACGCTACCTACCCACCATCACGCTACCTGCCCACCCACCATCACGCTACCTACCGACCATCACACTACCTTTTTCTCTACCTTACAGTCATCAAGAACTGGCTGCGCCAAGTGCCGAGTGAGTTACAGCAGTTCCTGGAGCGTTGTGACAGCGTCGCCCACAGGGCGCTGCTCACAGCCCTTCTCTTCGGGGATCGCTCCGAGCTGCGCTTCTGGACCGTGGCTACGCACTACCTCTCCCTCCTGGCCAGTGACGGTGCGGCATTCTAACGGGCTCGTCTCGGCCTCAATAGCTGTCGTGACTTGTGCTCATGTTCATTTCCTGCTCAATTAGTTCGTATTGCAGTGTATATGCATCAAAAATGGTGAATTGGTATTTTGTTTTCCTGAATTGTCTGAGAATGACCGTTTACGTTAGCCAAAATTTGTATAAAAAATGATTACGTCATTTTCAGCTCTGTACTGTATAGCGGAGCTGAGATGCGAAAGAAAAATAATCTCGAGTCTATGGCATTGTATGCAAATACAATTTTATTTTAAAATCATCTTTGAAAATGAAAATAGTTACCGTTGTTTTAATTGGAAAAATAGAGTTCTCGTCTTACAGTGGTGAGGTTACAGCAGTAGTTTCGAGGAGACACATTGTTTGGTGCTCTTAGATAGGGAATATGTTGCAGCAACTTACAGGGACCAGCTACTGTTGTAGAACTCCCTCTGCTGGTCCACCACGGAATACTAGTAACGTGTGACACCGGAGTATTGTAGTATCAGCATGTGTGATACCAGAGGGTGTTGTAGTGTCAGCATGTGTGATACCAGAGGGTGTTGTAGTGTCAGCATGTGTGATACCAGAGAGTGTTGCTGAAGTTACAGTATGTATTGCAAAAAGGCAGTGAGAGCACAGTTTTATAAGCCAATGTACCATGCAACTCACATAATTGTTTTCAAAACTATGTAAAACCGTTTTGTTCCTTAATTAGCGTGTTTGTGATACTTGTTGACACTGCACTGTGTGAGCTTTTGCGGGGAACAACTCAAAGGTAGTGTAGTTTTCTGTCATTTCCCTCATGTGTGGCAAGACAGTCAATTCGACCAAACATAATTTTACATGAAGTCTTGAAGTTATGTTTTACTTTACATATTTGCTAATATATTTGACGCATTTCAAATTCTCATGCGCATGAAATAAAATAGAATCAATTGTGCAGTAGATCTGTGGTAGGTTTTCCTTTAGGGAAGTTGTGCGGTGTTATAAGCTCATTCTGAGCTATTGCTCCATTTTTTGTTTTCCCAAGTTTTGAGGCATAGTTCCGTTTAGTCTTGCCTCAGCCTTGTGACTCTGAACATATACAGATAGCTGAATATAAATGTTCTTGTGGCTTCTCAAATCATTGTCTCTGACATAGCTTCTATCTTTATAGCTACTGGCACAGCTGTGTCATTTTGTTACTCTTTGAAGCTCATAACAATTCGTATTTTCTCGCCAGGGTGTGACGGAGGTGATGCTTTTGACGAACTCGTAGATCCTGATGATGGAGGTCACAGCAGCGCGGAGCTCATTTCCTTCGCTGAGTCCAGCAGCCTTAACTGCAGCGCTGGCAAGGATGCAGCTAACAACCACAACAGCAGCAGCAACAACACCAGCAACTTCAGCCTTAACTCTGCCAAGACAGAGAGCGATGACTCGGCTGTTTTGGTATCCACTGGAGACTCTGGCAAACCAGATTGTGCATCATCAGAGCCAAAGCAGCCTGGTGCTGCCTCAGAGACGAAACCAAGCAATAGCGTTCTTGACACCAGACTTGATAGTGGTACTGAGGTAGTCTCTGGTAAAAACAACGGGGTTCACAAGACCAACGATAGCGGGCTTGTGAGAATCGGGAGCACGAACGTGTGTGCGTCATGGCGTCCGCTGGACATGGCGTACAACCTCTACTGCGACTCCAGACACTACAAGGTCAGTGGCTCAGTCCTGCTTAGTACACCGCGGTTAGCGTGTTGTCTGGCTCAACTGCATGTGGGACTCGGCATTTGTATTGTTTGAAACGTTACACGCTGAATAGAAAACCTTTTTCTTCCTTCTGCGTGTCCAACTAAAAAAGTGTTGAAATGTATTATCGTTACGTTTGCCATAAAGTAAATAAATGTATTTTTACATGTCTTCCCCATTTATGAGGTTTTATCATTCATTGCCTGTTACATGTTATTTATTTCCTCATTATTTTTAACTTTGAAATTAAATTTTATGTGCTTGCTCATTTAAAGGAAATATTCTATTCCAAGTGAAGTAGAAACGCAACTCACGTGTGTCAGTTCAACTTCATTACGAATGTTTGATTAAATTAAGTAGATGATTTTGTCATGAGTATAGTAGGTTAATGGAATTTGCATGTTTGTGCTTAAAAAGGTAATTTGGAATTATTTATACGGTCTACAATTATAATTCCTCATCCCTATAAAGGAGAATTAGCATCAATAGAGAGATTTATCTTCAGTCTATGAAGGCAGTAATTGCAAAATGAAGGCTCAAACTGAAGCCCAACTGAACAAGAGCATTATGCTGGGGGCTGGGGTAACCAGCATGCATGATGCATTTTCCCACGTCTTCGTTGGGTGGGGGGGATGAAGTTTAGTACAAGACTTCATGCATGTCTGCGTTGTGAGCTATGGAGGATAGGGAGCGGGATTGGAGGGATGTTTCACGTTTCGAGGGCCGCAGGGTTGGGTGACTGTGAGATAGTTGAAATGGTGAGGGCGGAGGGAGCTGTGGAGATACTGGGAGCAGAGGAGTGAAAGGTGGTCGGCTGCAGGGAGACGGAAGCCATTTTGTGGGATCCGAAGGCTATTCGAAGGGCAGCGTTCTGGATTGTTTGGAGTTTCGCTATAGATGACGGGGAAGCGTTGGGAAACCAGATGGGAGCTGCGTAGGTGACCATTGTGTTAATGAGGGCCTTGTATGTGAAAGTAATGATTTTCTTTTGCTGGCGCCAGGAGGAACCAGCAAGGGCTTTTATGATGTTTAACCTATGCTGGGTCCTCTCACAGATTGTGTTTACGTGAGAGGTAAAGGTGCAGTAGGAGTCGAAGGTGATTCCCAGGATTTTGGGGGACCGACAGTGTGTTATGTCGGTCCCCTCCCAGGTGACATGAGGGTTGGTGCGGGACTGGTGGGTGTCAGGAGTGAAGAGGGAGGATTGGGATTTGGGTATTAATACTGTGATGCCCTTTTGTTGGGCCCATGTGGCGACGTCAGAGGATAGCGGAAGCATCAGGGATTTTGATTGTTGTTGCTAGTGCTGTGGAGTCGTCATCGTCTAAGGGGATGAGAGGTGAAGGGGAAGAGTAGTCGGAGACAAATAGGTTGAAGAGTGCTGAGGATATAACAGAACCCTGGGGGACACCCGTTGGGACGGGTCTGAAGGGGGAGAGGTGGTGGTGGGAGGAGCATTTGGGATAGAGGAGAGGAATTATGTCTGCATTGTCCATGCAAGTTGTGTGCATTGTCCATGTACACCAGACCCAGCAGCTGGAGCGGCTGCTGCTGCAGGAGAGCAAGGTGCTGGGGTCAGAGGAGAAGTCACGGCTGTGTCGCCTGCTCACCATCCTCGGCCAGCGGGACCGCGCAGTCAGACTCCTGCTCGACCAGGAGTACAGTGAAGAGGGGTGCGTTCCAGGTTAAAGGGAGGGTTGGGGCTAAAGAGAGGGTGAGGGGTCTTAGAGGTGATGGAATTCACTGGACGTGTCTCAACAAATAGAGGGTGCGACACCTGTCAAAGATGAAATAGAAGCGAGTGCTATTTGTTACAGGAATTAAATGGAAGAGACTGCTTGACTCTTCAATCGTGGAATAGGGCAAGATGTTGCAGTGGTTTAGGGATGAATACGAATAGATGGTTTTAGGATTTCAGGAATGAAGTAGAGGAGGATGTGGGTAGCTTCAAGGATAGATTAGCGAAGAATATTTGAGGTATCAAGTATACAACAGGAGAGACTGCTCAAGTTTCAGGGATGATATTGATTCTAATACGGCAGATTGTGGTGAAGTAAGACTATAGGATAATGTAATTGTGAATGTGACATTGCCTGTATGATGAGGTAAGAGTTGTCTACAACACAGTGTAGAGTAATAGAACTGTGAGTGTGACAGTGACTGTACGACCAGGTACTACGGCAGCTGTCTGCGTGCATGTCTGGTGGCGGCGACGCAGCACTCAGCACAGAGCAGCAGCACCATCAAGCTCGTCGCTACAAACCTCATCGCTGCCGGCCGTGTCGAGGAAGGTCAGATGCTGTACTTTTAAAGGACTCATGAATGCCCGCACACACTTGAAATTTAAAATAATTTGTAACGATGCATGCAATAGAGGCATGTATAGTGTAACTCATGAATCACTTAGGGACACAGAGTTAGCGCTGCTAAGTTTCTCCTCGCTGTAAACGTGTCAATCGTTGTTCCTTGAAGAAATGTATGTAACTCAAAATACCTGTAATTCAGTTGTTATTATTATGTAGGTGTCCTCATATATGGAATGCTCATCTTTCTCGCTAAATTAAGGTCAAAGGCAGACATACGCACCCAAATATGAAGTGACATGACTTTTATGTATGTATGTGAATACATGCGACTTTGTTAGAGCTTCAGTTGACTGACACGCTCATACCATCAGCTGACACGCTCATATTGTGGTCGCTACTTCTTGAAAACTAAGTTTCATTACAATTCTTAGATAGAAAGAAGGTGCGTCGAGATCCAGGCCACAAAATGTCTGAAGGTGGAGCCCACTAGTGTAAGACATTTAGTAAAAAGTGTGGAGCCCACTAGTGCTTCTCTAATAGTTTAAATCACCGATTACATTATAGTCTCCACTTCAGTAGCAGTTAAACACACAGCTAATTTTTGAAAAGCTTACCTTTTAGCTTTATTAAAAATGTTATAACGTATGTGGGGAACAGCTAAAGTTAGCAAGTCTAAAACCCAAGTAACAATTGTCTTGACTCTACCTGGCTCACCTACACCAGTACACGAGGTAATGAACATTGTACTGCAGGGGTGGAGCTGCTGTGTCTGGTGGGGAGGGGGTCCGAGGCCTGCCGCTACCTGCAGTCGTGTGGACGGTGGGAGGAGAGTGTGTGGGTGGCCAGGTGTTCCCCCAGCATGGCGGTGCCCCCACTACCCCCTCACACCCCCTCTCCTGAGCTGCTCAAGCTGCGCCAGCACAACCACCAGCAGCAACAGGCGGTCGTGCAGAAGTGGGCGCATCACCTCCTGCTACTTGGAGACAAGGTGGGGGATATTGTTGGGGACTAGATGGGGG
>VCRD01005923.1:7728-28377 GCA_006783055.1 Trinorchestia longiramus
TATTGAGTGACTCCTGCTGCTAATGTAACTAGTATTGGGTGACTCCTAGTGGTAATGTGACTAGTATTGGGTGTCAGAGTTCTATTCTGAGTGCTAGTGTATTCCAGCGCATGTTAGTGTAGCTGACGTTGAGCTGTTGCAAGCGAATGGATTGCTGTAGCGGTGCTCGTACTGATGTTTGTAGTGTAGTTTTGGTATTGCTGTATTTGTGCTCATCTTCCTTCTTCAAACGAACCAGACCCACAGGAAAGCTGAACGTATCTTGATGTTGGCTAAGTAGGAGCATGCTGTCAACTCAGTCACAACTCTTGGTAGTGCCAGAGTTGGAGTACCAGAGTGGTGATGATGTGTAGACGCCTGGGCTTAAAATTTCATGTCTTAGCATCAAGTGGCTGCCACGAGCCCGGCCTCTTTATTGCCCATAATCTTCGAGCTCTACTTAATTAACGACGTCTGTTAACATTGAAATTAGGGTGCTGTTCTGCCCAGGCCGCACTGTTCTTATGAGTTGCGGCGTTCTCTCAGGGTGTTTGTTTAAAAGTATTTCCACGATACTGGGACTTTCCTGCTAGCATGTTTTTAATATTGTGTTTCTTCAAATAGAAGGCTCGAGTGATTTATTCCTAACCAGTGCATTTGTAAATTTAGAGCCCTTCATTTGAATCTAGTCTGGTATCTTTATTCATTGTCGATGCATTACCAGTAGCCTGGAAAGAAAGTTTGCTATAAATTCTGCTTTATTCCCTTACCGACAGAGGTCTTGGAGCTGGAATCAGATGGAGCAATCTGAATCCCTCCAAATTGGTGAAAAAAATCGAGCAAGTTCAAGACAAGACGAAACACTTTCCTCTCGCTTCCTTTGTGGAGTTCCTCAAAAGGGTGAGTACGAGCTACTTGTGGCATTAATGTTCTTCTCCATTAAGGCTGTGTTATGTTACTTGAGCTCAAATTTGATTACGCTGGTAAATAATAACTAACACTTGCTCTCTGCACGACGGTATGTATGTGGAGTCTACAGCGACTATGTGGAGACTTGTAGATTTCAGCAAACTTTCATCCTTGGATACGCCTCATATTCTACATTGTGTGATTCATGCCCCGAGTTCGGCCACAGAGTATGTGTAATGTTCGCAAAAACACGCAGTACGCCGCGCAGTTTTGTCTGGAGGTCGCATGCGTAATTGCCATCTTTTACCTTACCCTCGCTCCTGAAGTTGGCTGCTGTGTCAGACGCTGTTCGCTCTGAGTGATAGTGTTGCTTCAGCACCGCAGACTGTGCTCCTTAAGAGTGTATTCATTCATAAATTGTGCAAATTCTTGTGCTCATTTGAAAATGCAAGCATCATAGTTCAAGGTCTCTTGAGGAAAATTAACTCAACTATAATTGAAGTTAAGGCAAAGAGCCTCAAATTTTGTCTGGCAAAATATTAACAATCTCTCCACAATGTTTCAAGATAGCGTTGTTATTTGAAAGAAAATAGTTTATTAAAACTAGATCTAATTTGGACGTCTTTTGCTCATGCGTGATCTTAAAAAAATATTTGAGAGTAGTGATATTTAATTGGAAGAAGTTCAGATATCAACAGTCAGCCTACTTACGTACATGTTGAAAAGAACGAAATGTGTGTGCTGGAAGTCACCGTACGTCTGCGCAGGTAGGCCTGCATGCAGGTCCCGTCCCTACACTTAACTGCAGCTGTGTAGGCTCGCCGTCAGAGGCAACCCAGATAGTGAGGGGTGCTTGTATTATTATCAATTTAACGCTGGTGTGGAGCCAAAGACTGAACTGCTCCTCATCTCAGCCAGGCCTCCAGCAGTATAATGCGAGGACCATTACGGGCCAAGCACCAAATTAAGCTTTAACTCGAGGGCAAAATTTTGTTACCTCATTCCTTCTCGATGCTTTGAGGGTTCACTTCACTGGTTGCTGTTTCTCAACTCGACGTCTTTGGTGGTGATTACATCGCTGAGTATTTTTTTGCCATTGATCTAAATTGTTGTCTGCGAAATTGGTACTCTCTTCTTAATAGATGGAGAAGATTTATCGTTTAGGAAATCTTGTCAATTGATTTGAAAGGTATTCGAATTTTAGTGGGCATTGTACAGGTGGCAGGACACTGCGAGCTGCTCACTGTATCATGGACTCTTGTGCGCTGCAAACTAACGGCTGCTCCGTCGTCGCTCCCCAGAGCGCAGTCCACTTTGTGCAGTTCTCACTGATTCATTCTTGTCATGTTTGCTTAGCTGACACTTTCTGTTCGAGCTTTTCAAGTTACCGACGCTTGAAAGCTTCTGCCGTCGGAGGATGGGCGTTTGTACCCTTCAAAATTTACGAGTATATACTTGCTTTTATTTGATTGAGTGTGGTTGATATTCAAGGAGTGGTGCATGTTGAGTGTATTATTCCGAAGATTGTAACGAACTGGAGGTGTAAAGCTTACCGTGACGTTTCATTAATTCACTTACGTCGTGTTAGCATTTAAGATGGATTATTAGTGGTTCTTTGTATACCTACACACTGCGCCGAGCTACGTTACTAGTTAGTGGCGTCTTCTGGCACTAGTTTGTTGTGGCATCTACTGGCACTAGTTTGTTGTGGCGTCTACTTGCACTAGTTGATGGCATCTTCTAACACTAGTATCGTCTTTTGTCACTCGATCTCTCGTGGTGTGATGCAGCGCAGTGTGGCAAGCATTCGTACCTTGTGCTCCTCACTCGAAGTTGGTCCAGTTTATTCGGTAGCGACCAGGACTGTTGGATCAGAACCGTTTTAGAATCTGAATATCGGTCCATTGTGTGACTTTGCATGAAAATTATTAGTGTCGGCATGAGCTCTGTATTAATTCAGCGATCATCCAAGATTCGTAATCCGGCCACCGCCTCGACCCACAACTGAAGGTGGAAATAGTGTAATTATCAAAGGCCGACTAGGCAGTTAATAATTTTTTGTCGGTCGCTCTAATTTAGCAGGACTAATTGGACAGGGTCTTAGGGAAGAGTCAGAGCCCTTTTGATAGCTCGGAGGTCAGTCGAGAAAAATGAGACATAAATAGGGTTGGCTCTGAGAGTCAGCACTAACTCTGTAATTCTAGCTTGTATACATGATTTTCAACGCAACGGATGTGCGCGTGTATGTTGGCTATGCGCCTCTGTGTGTGGGCTGGAGCAAGAGAAGCCAGTGGCCGGATACGATCATTACCACGGCCGTCATTAGAGGTGTGAAATGCGCCACTCTCTCTCACCCTGGCTGCTTCCAATGGGTTCGACTGCTAGTCATCTTATCGGGACCTATAAAATAAGACCATCTGCTCCGAGACGGATGGCCTCACCATGATTATGCCCGTGAGTTGTGGCCTCATCTCAGGACATGCCTCCGGTGTGGGGGGCCCTCAACAACGGAGGTCTTCATCGACCATAATTGTCGACTAGCCTTTGAACTCGACTTTCAAGACATTTTCAGTGGAGTCATCAAGTTCGTCTTCGAATACATCTTGTTTTCTGAATTCTTGTTGACTATAAAAATTATATTTCTCTTTGATCGTTGATACAAAGAAGTATGTACGAATAGTTGCTCTAATAAACGTTATAAATAATTGGATGTCATGTATTTATACGGCGATTTTGGGAATATTCTCTCTAATCTCTGTTGTTTGACGTGTTGTTTCTACTGAATTTTGGCTCAGCACGAAACTGCCATAGTTCACTAATTGTCCCTGCTGATGAAAGTCCATCCGTATGTTTGATCGAAGCAAGCAAACGTTTTAATTTTCAGCAGTGATAGATACGGTTTGTTCTAGCTCTGCCGTACACAAAGCTCGAGACTCCGTGAAGTTCGATGCTCTATGTTCTGTACGACGACATCATCGTGTAGGGCCGTGTCCACTAGCATAGGTGTTGTGTGGGTGTGCGGGTCGTGGTTGCCTCAGGAGTTGAGAATACGGGCAAGTCCTGAGGAACACGAACTTAAATAACCACATTCTCGATTTAGGATCGCTTGAGTATCTTTACAAAATCAAAGTTAAAAGTTGAACGATCATGTGCTTTAATTGACACAAGGTTCGAAAGTCGCGTCACTGATTAGCTGGCTTACTCCTGGAATCGGTTTGTCAATACAGCGATTGTATTCAGAGATGAGATGCGGAAATGTCTCTTTGAGATGCAATATAAATTGAAGACCACCGTGCTCGGAATGCGACAGAAACTTCGTTCCTGTAAGAGTCGCAGTAGAGGCCATCACTCATGAAGGCAATTTCCTAAACCAACATCGTTGCAAGATTACCGTCGTTGCGACACCAGATGTACCATCTGGTCCTGTCCACTTCGCACCTCCTCCAGGTCCCAAACTCATCATTCAAAATATTGCTCAAACTTAGGAACGATGAAACCTTTCTTCAATCGAGTTTTTGGAAGACAATGAACTTTCAATTGAAAGTTGTAACGGCCTCACCGCCAAGTCAGGAGTATTGGTTGTCGGAACCTGTTGTTCTCTCTTTGCGAACAACTTTTCTGCTGTGCGTTTTTAACGGCGTTGCTTCATCTATCATTGTTTCATACGCTTAGTGATGCTTACAATGCTGGGTTAGCGTTTGCTGTAAAGGGGTTATCGTTCACTCCCAAAGCAATTGCGTAATTCTATAGAATCTACAACAGTTTGTTGGTTGAACATTTAGAAGGTGTTGCTCAAAGTTAATATGTTGAATTTGTTTTCTTACTTCATCAGGCGGGTATTACGACGGGGTATCAGGAAAAGCCTTGTCTGGACCCCTCTGATCCAGACTGCCCGGCCTCCGCCCCAAACAAGGGGTCCTCAGACCCCGTGGATGTGGGGGCCCATGTGACAGGTGGTTGTTATGGGTTTGCTGGGCGCTACATGCACTGGCCGGAGCACCTGATTGTTGGTGCGACTACCAAGAATAAGACCGGCCATATTGTCAGGTGAGCAAATTAAGTAAGGTTCAAATAAAAGTTTTATTCTGTAAAATACTTTTCCGATGATAAAATTGAAGGGTACTTCAATGGAGAGGATTTGCCTTGTTTCCTTGCGACTGAATATCTGCACTAGGCTTGAATATGCCCTGTAATATATTATTGGATCTTCATGCACTTTGTTTTGCTATTATTTACTGCCTTACTGTGGTAGTAATGCTATCTGGTCAATTGGAATATTGTACTAGCGACTTTGCTGTAGTAGTAATGCTGCCTAGTCAGTATTTTGTACCAGCTGCCGTGTTGTAAACGCAGATGTCAATAAATGTGAGGCTAACAAAGGTTGCAACGAATATGTTGCAGCAAGGATGCAATATATGGAAGAATGAACTAAGAATGCAGTACGGCAAGTAAGGTAGAAGGTTATATTGTGTTGCAGAGGCGAGGCTCTACAGAGTATCGTTCAGCTGATGGGCAGCAAGAACCTCTACGACTACTGGCACGACGACTGGAAGGTGCACAATATAGACTGGACGCAGGAGAAGGCTGAACACATCCTCAACGTCTGGATGGAGAAGTTCATGAAGGTTTGTGCGCGTTTCTATTCACTTTTAACATGACACCTTTGAGGTAGACGATCGTTGTATCAGGTGCTATGATTTCAGCGTTCAATGTCACGCTAAAGAACAGTTTTCCGTTTAGGCTTGTATAAGTAACATACCGTCACCTCCGAGTATACAAGTACATAACAACGACAGCTGCGTACTGGTAGGCTGATGAGTTATATCATCAGCCCTACTACACCTTATCTATTACTTCTCATGAGAATTGTGTTGTGACTTTTGGGGCATCGTTCAGCTGGTCTATCGGAAGAGTTTTGTGTCTGTGTACCTCAGACATAAAGCTGTGTCGGCAGGCAGCACTGAGGCGGAGCTCTGTGACAGCGCTGTGTCGTGTTGCTTCAGTGAGCTGTTCCCGCCCTCGTCCTTATGTTCACTACCGTCATATCGTACGTGAATTACGAACTCAACTTATTAACATGGCCATTTTACGCTGCATAGCTGTGAAGTAATGCAGCGAACGCGATAATGAACAACAATGTCGTGTTTTTGTATTTTTGTGCTGCACATTGTAGGGCATCACATTGCATTGTAACACTATGCATTGCACCCCATTTAAGGGTAGTACATGATAGTGCATCACGCTACTGTGTTTCACAATGTAGTACATCACTTCGTAGTGAATCACATTGCAGTGCATCGCTTTGGAGAGCATTTCACCACAATGCACTGTAACGCCGTGCACCACATTACAATACATTGTTACAATGCGATGTGACACAGTTCACAGTCGGGCATGCAGTGCAAGGCACCGGTCCATGCCTAGCTGCAGCACCGCGGCGCCACCGGACCACCCAACCAGCGTCTGTGGTGCTCATCTGCAGGCCATCTCTTGCTCTGATAGTGTCCGCTTCTCTCCGGTCTTTACTGTTCTATTGGCACTCAATAAAAAGTCTTCAGCAATTTTCTCTGAATTCGCTACAACCCAATACACGTGTGTGCGTTGGTGTAATTCATAAGAGATAGGATAAACTTTTGGCTGTGGTCTGTTGTTGCTGCTTGCCTGTTTACAGTTGTGAGAAATACTGGGTAATTCTCTCCAGTTTCTGCAGTGATATGGGAGTGGTGTACAAAGTTATGCTCCATTAGTTAATGATTGAAGGTCTAATTGCGGCATCGATTTTGTGCTGGTCTTGCTTCGTAATTCTGGGGTTATTTATGAGCAAGTTTGGTAGCTGTCTAAAAAATTGTTATTGCTCCCTGTTGATACACTACATCAAGATGCGAGCTTGTGACTATATTGTTATGTATCCCGTAATCCTTGCTTTCGTTCTGGTCTTCGAACAAAGAAACAAACGCGTTGTTGGCCCCTATTCTGTTCGTCAAGGATCTGTGACTGGTATTAAATTGTCCAGTTTGTCGTGTTCCTCGGTACTAGTGAGATATTGATTCGCTCTGTCCTCACACAATACGCTTGAGAAGGGGCCATAAATCTCCATGAGCCACATCGTGATCTGAATATATTTATGCTGGTTTTGTGGTCACTGCGACAACTGAAGTAGCGTGTGCTGAGAGATCACAGACTCTGCTGCTGCCACAAAGATATCCTCGCGTGTGTTGAGGTGTTGTAAGTTTTTAAATGTTAATTGTACGTGTCAAACTTCAGAAAGTTCCATTATCTTATCCTGCGTCGATACAACTCGACAGGTGGACTTTCCACTTTACGTGTTAGTTTGTGGATTCTTTACACGATAACGAATCATTTGTTTTTATTGATAGTGCAAAGCACTTCTACACAGTGATGCGTGTTCAGCTCATCAGTCACTAAACAGCCGTATACTCGTGCAGAACCGGAAATCTCAATTAGAACCTGTTTATTGTGTTCCATCTAAATCGCCTGTTCTCAGCATAACTGTTCGTTTCTTTTCGACTCGATGACGAGTTAAAAATATATTGTTCCGAAATACATATATATATAATATTGTTCCAAGTCCGAGCGCAGAATGGAAGGTGTTTGAGTCATTATCAAGCCGTTAACCTCTAGTTAAACCCACCTGGATTATCTTATGTACCTATCGCAACTAGGCATCACACGTGGTCTGAAATCTATCTCACCCCACCACTCAACTCGTACCACAATTACCGTAAACACCAGTCCTTCTTACCACTCCACCCAGCCCAAACCACACCAGTCTCTCTTACTACACCAGTCATACCACACCACCCAGCTCGCCTATTGTTCTCTGTGTGAGGTGTGGA
This sequence comes from Trinorchestia longiramus, assembly GCA_006783055.1. NCBI lineage: Eukaryota > Metazoa > Arthropoda > Malacostraca > Amphipoda > Talitridae > Trinorchestia > Trinorchestia longiramus. The sequence goes on from VCRD01005923.1 coordinate 15,474, forward strand.
CGACGTCATCACCGTGCGTCCCTGTTTGGCGCTCTTCTCCCTGAAGTGTCTACACGCAACCTGCCCTCCTTGTGGCCTGCCCTGCGCTAGGTCAAACAAATTGTCGGATTTTCCCCCTAAACATCATTATCTTTGTCAATCTCTTTAAATATGGTGTTGTTGGCCTACGCAGCTGTGCGTTTGATGGGTGTTCATCTCTTTGTTAGGTTTAGAAGTTCTTTTTGGAACCGAAGAAACGGCTTGATCTTGCGGTTTAAAGCTATCGATTGTTGCTCCTCGCTATCACTCCTCGTATTTCGTGATGAGAAAAACGTTCGCCTCTCGAGACCATTTCTGCCAATACCTGCTGTCCCTCTGAACCAAATAGAGTGATCGTATGGGAACGAACTTTATTGAGCGCGAGCATCTTTGTAGATTTTGTGAAGACAATTCTACTCGAGCTTACGGTGCAGGATCTGCAGATTACTTTGTGTCAGTAGGCAAATTTTTAAAATCCGTAGACCTTTAAACAGCTTTAGGCTTTCAAATAGCTTTAGACCCTTATACAGCAATAGACATACTACATAGCTTTTCAGCAGGCGTCTTTGTACCAGTCGAAGACTGAGTACCTACAGGCGACTACATGTGTGTAATAGTACTTTGTCACAAACGGTTTTGTGTCAGCTGTCAACTCTGAAGTAATAAAGAACTTTGTGCACGTATGCAAACTCTTACTTCTTCATAACACGTACTTGCAGGCCATTGTAAGTGCAGGCGATTATAACTGCAGACGACTTATTTATGTCAAATTATTTATGGGCTGCACATGATACTTGTCTGAGACAACACCTAAAGAAGGCGAGTTTTTTACACCATGGGACTCGTTAATAGATGATTCTTTGTGCGGCTTTTATAGCAGATGATTTATGATTGTATAATGTTTTTGATAGTGAACCTCTCTTGGTTATAAAGGTCTTTCGGTAGCAAAACTATTGATGCAAGCATTTGGCAAAAGACGACTATTTGTACGTGCTGACACTTGGTAGCACACGACTTGTACAGAGCGATTTCTGGTGGCAGATGATTGTTACGTAGCTGTGAAGTGCACCACAACTCAGACTGTGTGGCGGCGTGTAAAGCTGTCAGCATGCGTGGCTTAGCGCTCCACAGCCGCCTTATACAGTCCTAGCCTCCATGCTCGGCCAGGCCAACCAGGGCTGGACACATCAATTACGGCGAGGCAGAGGTGCTCGTTTTGGGCACCGACGTTTCTAGGACATCACAGACTGCTATTGACGTCGTAATTAAGGACTCGGGTATCACCTTGTTTGGAAATCCTCAAAAATTACATGTTGTATTAGTCAAACTACATTTTTACTTTTTCTATGACATTGAGGTTCAACTTGACTGTGAAGCCAATTTGATTGTTCATTGAATTTGTTAACTAAATTTGCTCGTTTGTATGTGCCGTTATATTTTTAAATAACTTAACGTTCTCAACATAGAGCTCGCATTTAATTAATTTCCTTGTCTCTATTCCCTTTCTTGTAGAAAGTGGAATCGGAGTCGGAAGTGCGGGCTGCAGAGACTGCTCCATACAAGCTGCTGCCCTTCTCGGATGCCTCTCTCGGTTCCCTCATTCAGAATTTCTCAGAGCTCTCGATCCCTAAAGTCGTCATCGGATACGGCGTCATGGTGAGAGCTCTTCTTGGTTCAAGTGCAGCCGCTTTGCTAGTAAACTTTTATTCACTTTTGTGTACTTCATGCCCGCTTCCTGGACGTTCATGTTCATGTAAAATCGAATGAGGAAAAACTTTTTCCTTCGATAGAATTATCTTTGTTTCTGTGAGCTGAAACTGCAGGATGTCAGGTATCTGCTACGGAAATTTTCACTGCCTGTTACAATTGACGTAATTAAACGTCTGGGAATTGATCTGTAATCTCTGCCTTCAGCTCAACTCTTTGACGTCTCATGTTATAATCTTCGAAACATATGTAGTTCCCATTTTTCTCCTGAAATATATTTCCTGAACACGTCTCGGATGTTCATTACAGTTTTTATTATAGTAATTACAGTACGTTGATAAAGTGAGCAGTGATGATGCACTTCTCTACGCCAGATCGCTGTATTGTGTTTAGGCTTTCATTGTTACGCTGCCAGCCTTTCCCATGCCTTGGTCCTCCTTTATGAGGAGATGCGGTAGTTAAACCAGGGAGATAATGATAATTTAAGACGAGATCATGCTTTTCTTAATCACCTGAAAACTTTGCGTGAAAAGTTCCTACATAAGTTGGGACATACATACTACCTTGTGTAAGTGCCATGCATTATTGGAGCCTAGTGATTCTATGCTGATAACGGGTTCAAGTTCGTGTCTGATCAAACTTAAAGTAAAATTAGTTAACATCCTTAGTGCATTGGTGTTGGGCAGCTGGTGTATACGGTGGTGGTGCTGTGCCGGCCCTGGAAGCCCCGTAGCTCGCAGACGGGCTTGGGTATCTCAGGACTCCTGCTGGTGGCTTTTTGCGTGGCTGCTGGCATGGGTTTCTGTGCCCTCCTTGGTCTGCCTTTCACTGCCGCCTCAACGCAGGTCTGTACAAACGTTCAATTCAACATAATATTTACTAGAACGCCATGGAAATGGCATACAGTGAGTCTAATAAATATCCATTATATTGACAAATTTCAGTTAATTTCTGAACGTAACAAGCAACGAAGACAAACAGCCAGTCTTCTTGTGAGTTTGTTTGTTTCTTTACCTTAGAGACGAAGTAAATTAAAAGTGCATCAATTAAAATGAGCTCTAAAAATCAAAGAAATCAGGAATCAATTTAGAATTAGCTGAAATTATGAATTTTGTATATCGTGGAAAACTTTTGTGTAAAACATGTGCATAGTTACATCTAATGTCCATGAATTTGTTTCGCTGTACGCGGTTTGTGGTTTAGAATTTTTAACCTCAATACAACGGAGGTCAGTGCCTGTTTCACGCAACGCTATGCTTTGAGCTACTACAGAATAGTAACACGGTGTTAGTGCTGAAGTTGACTGTAGTGTGACTGAAACGCTGCAGGTGCTGCCCTTCCTAGCACTCGGTCTGAGCCTCGACAATGTGTTCCTCGTGCTGCACACCGCCGCCCAGGTTGCTACAGAGGCTGCTGCTTCAGGGCTTGAGGTCGTCGGTGCTGAACGAACAGTGAGTTTGCGCTCTACCTCTTATCTCTCATTTAGCTGAATTTGTGCTCCATTTTCTTTGCCAGTTAAAAAGTGTAGTTTTAGACAGTTGAATTGCCAGAACAGTTTCTAATTGTTTCGTGAAAAGATTAAGATTTTTTGATGTGTCGTTATTTGTGTGGGTATTTTGAAGAATATGAATACAATTAAACGTCAAGTAAAGTATTTCATTTTTTTTCCTGATCGCTGCGTCACATTTTTACCTAAAGGCGAAGCCTGTAGAATGAGTTTTGTTTTCGACGTCTACATTATAATTTGATTTTCAAGATGAAGATATTTTCTGTGCATGCAAACTTTGATGCTGTTATAAGATTGCATTAAATTACGACTGTATCTCTGTGACACGCGCGCGAATGTGCTTCCAGAAACAGGTGGGCGACATCACCAAGCGCTGTGGCGTGCCCATCCTCATGTCTTCTGCATGCACAGCGCTGGGCTTCACGTGTGCAGCCATCATCCCCGTGCCAGCCCTCCGCTCCCTGTGTTTTCAGGCCGCCATCCTGCTGGTGGTGAACGCGGCCGCTGCGCTGCTCGTGCTGCCTGCGTTGGTGTCGCTGGACTTGCGCAGGCGCGGGGCTCAGCAGTCCGATGTCTTCTCCTGCTTCTCTGCCCCCGCTGAGAGTCCCACTCATGTGGAGGCAGGGAGGTCGTCCGACACAATCTGTTGTTTACCACAGCACGCCACCACAACTAGTGCACTGCCTATCAGTACGAGTAATACTAGAAAACCTGCTGCTGACGTCTCGGAGAAGGCTAGTACGGGAGATCTGAAATGTGACACTCCCCGATCCCAGAAATGGACTGACCGTAACACGAACCTTGTGCTTTCGCCCTCTGTAGATTCACTTGGGTCGACATATTCGTTGGTGGGAGAGACATTCGGAGTCCGTAACTTCATCTTCAAATTTTTTAGCAAAGCATGGAACGGTTATGTGTTGTGTGTGAGCAGCGAGAAGTGTCGAGCTGTTGGATTCATTCTACTGATGGCTTCTATTGCCACTTCGGCGTGGGGAGTTAGCTGCCTCAGAGATGGTCTCAGCCTTACCGCATTGGTGCCCCGCGGTTCTCCAGAAGCAACGTTTTTGGAAGCACAACAGAAGCATTTTAGTATTTATCATATGTTTGTGGTGACCAAAGGCCATTTCGAGTATCCGCGACACCAGAAGCTGCTGCACGACTATCACGCCGCCTTCACGCGGGTGCCCTACATCCTGAAGGACGACAATGGAGGCTTGCCCGATTCTTGGCTTGCTAGTTTCAGGGACTGGCTGCTTGGGCTGCAGAAGGCATTTGACAAGGACTGGGAGCGTGGATGCATCACGGCAGACCGGTGGCACTCCAACGCCTCTGACGACGGCGTCATGGGCTACAAACTACTCGTGCAGACGGGCCATGTAGACCACCCTGTCGACCGCTCGCTCGTCACTCAGGTGCGTTAATTTTTTATTATTTGCTTGTTTTATATATTTATCTCGCATTATTACATTTTCAATATACTTGTCTTCATGTTCTGACGGTCTTTGTTGCGTGGTGAATCCGCAAAATATCGATGGGTTCGACGTACATTTTAATGTTATGGTTTATTTTCCGCTGTTGGTTGAACAATGGAGTTTTTGCTGATCCGTTACTAGGTAGTTTGGGCAATTTTAGCGATATCGTATTTTCCATGTGCTCATCTAATGGATATTGGAAGGTATATTTTCATATCGTAGTGCTTGTTGGTCATTTCGCATCCATTTAAACATCAAGCGAAGCATTCCATTTTTCTCTGGTCGTTGCGTCGCGTTTTTACCTAAAGACGAAGCCTGTAGAAATTGGTTTGTTTTCGACGTTTACATTATAATTTTATTCAAGATTCAGATATTTTCTGTGCATAAAGTTATAAGATTGCATCAATAAATGAGATTTCCAGTGAGGTATCTCGATACGAAAATTCAAACTTACAATTTGCTGCAAATAATATCAACATACATTTGTATCTATAACCTAAAACCTAATTTTCTTAGTCCACGAACATGTTCTTATCATATATACCTCCACACACTCTCATGTACGCACCCACCCACACGTAGAACGATCTCAGGAGGTTTAAGCAATGCAAAATGATATATTTTCAAGAAATTGTCAATCACATTTGTTCAGATTAATTGAAATGTTCATAATCATGAGGACGTTCGGGGGTAAGCCCCAGGTTTTTGTGGTGTTGTAAGATATTCATAGTTAGTGTTGTGTCAATACTTGATAGTATGTTTGATAATTTGAACTCGTGTACTGAGTGTTGTTGTGCATTGATAACATGCAGACGCGTCTGGTGGATGCTGAAGGAGTAATCAACCCTGATGCCTTCTACACCTACCTCTCCGCCTGGGTTACCAACGATGCCATGGCCTACGGTGCCTCCCAGGCAGACCTCCGGCCTGAACCGCGCCGGTGGTTCCATGATCGCTACAACGAACACGACCTTAAGGTTGGTTGTGCTTCATTGTCGTAGTCAAAATTTTGCGTATGGACATGTTTTGAACGGGAAAAATACACCGAAAAGTATTATTGGGTTTTTATTCGTTTGTAGTCTGAAAATTTGTCTAGTTTATGTTTTGCGTTAGCACAAGGCTGACAACCACATTGTACCTAATTAAGCGATTATGGACTCCAAATTATGAGAAATTATGAACTCCACTGAAATTATGAGCACTGCAAATAATAATAGAACAAGTCGATATCTTGCTATGGCAGAACCAGTTATTTTAACTCTCATATTTGAAGTATTTTCCATAATTTGCAGTATTTATTGATTAAAGCTATTGCGTTCTGTAGGAATACAAGAATAATCGGAATTCATTTTTTCAAACTATGATATTGATATCACTCTGCATGAAAATCACAATCAAGTGTGTAGTAGCTAGACGCCTTGTGTTTAGTTTTGAATTCGAAACAATCATTTTTGCATTAACAGATTCCAAAAAGCTCTCCACTGGTGTACGCGCAAATGTCCTTTTTCTTACGTCACGTAAATACGACGGAGAGCATAACGGACATGATCACTCAAGTGCGCCTCATTTGTGAGAAGTTCAATGAACAAGGGCTCCCCAACTTCCCTAAAGGGATACCTTTCACCTTCTGGGAGCAATACATACATCTCAGGTGCGTACAGCATTGAAAGTTTGAGCTAAAACATTTTTACGGGCAATGTTGTACTCAGTGCAATTGTCATGGCCAATGTAGTGATGGTGGTCTATTTTTTGTTCTTTTTCTGCTAATTCTTGTCAATTGACGAGCTGCGCTAAATGTTGCAACTCGAATGACGCTAAACTCAACTATCTTTCTAAATTCAGGGTATTTCGAATAATCATTTTATTTGTGAACAGAATCGCGTTTTTATATAGTATGCTCTACATATATGTGAGTTTTAGCTTCTCGAGGATGGTCTGCCCTCAATCTCAGAAGTAAGGACAATAGTGCAAATATTGAACAAACTCTTCGTGCTATTGAACTTTAGATTTGCGAAGCCAGGACGGTTGATTTTGCGCCGATCGTTTCATGATCGAGGAATGAATATTATAGTATAGACCAATAAACCTTACGTACGTGTTCATTTTTTACCGTGCATATTTATGACGGGGGGCATTATAACGTCAATTACCAGTAATTGTATTGTAATCATGTTTTTCAAAGCTTAGCTATCTTTTTCATATGAACTCTTACATTTGATCATGATAATATTAATGATCTTATCTAAAGTTCAGGTAATGTCTTATTAGTTCTCAATGTTTTTATGCAAACACAGTGCCGATATTGCAACGTGCGATTGCTTCCCTGGTATCTAGGTTCTTCCTGGTGCTGTCGCTTGTGTCCGTGGTGGTGGGGGTGTTCTTGATCGTGTCCGTGCTGCTGCTGAACGCCTGGGCGGCGGCGGTTGTGGTGCTCACGCTATCCCTCATAGCCTTCCAACTCGCCGGCATGTTGGGCATCCTGGGGGTGAACCTGAGTGCTGCTCCCTGTGTGATGGTCGTGGCTGCTGTTGGTGTAGGCATGCAGTATGTGGCGCCCGTGGTGCTGGGCTATCTCACCTCCGTCGGCAGTCGCAGACGGAGGGTCGGAGCCGCTCTCCACCACATGGCACCTCCTGTGCTCAACGGCGCCGTGTCCACCCTCCTGGCTGCCCTCATGCTCATCTTCTCCGAGTTTGACTTCATTAGGCGGTGAGTGAACGCTTAACCAATTATTTCATGCTTTTGGGACTGTTCAGAATTTTGGCAGGCTGAAATTACCTGGATATTTCATGCAAAGTAATCGAATGCAATCTAAAATTGTGCCTCGACGTCTTATATTGTGTTGCATTCTTAGAAGTTCAATGATTTAAGAATGCAACTATTTTTGCATGATCACTTCCATGTTTTTTGCACAAAATCATCTCCTCAAATGTATTTATTATCGAATGAACTTCTATTTCTATATTGGATGTTCGTGAACTGATGAAAAAAGTATTTGATGATTTCCGTTATTTCAGAGGAAGGTTGTTTCGTTTTTTTCTTTGCTAAATGAAATAGGAAACTAAGTGCTGGAAGTACACTGAAATATATGGGTTTAAGCGGGCGTAATGGTTTGCATTTCAGGTCAAATATGCGGTCCTACTTTAAGAGAAAAGTTGCTAGTATTTACTATGTGATTATTGTTCCAGTGAAGGAATCGACGTATATTGTATAGTTTAATTTCTCATTATTTGATTGTATCCATAACTTGCTTCAAATTTTTGATTAGGGCAATAGTTCTTATATTTGGTCATCCTTGAGTTCGCTGACGTGTTGCTGACCTATGCGTATTGTCAAAAAAAGTCGAACTTGGAGAAAAACCATCAATTCTCAAAACTAGAAGAAGAAGAAGAACGTGAGGCAGATCAGCAGAAAGATTTGAATGAAAATGTGACCTCCTGCAGCCTTCAGCTCAGAGATGTGGCGTGCGTGGGTGAAACTAGTCAACACCTCGCACTATCCTATGAGGCTAATCAGACCGTGTGTGTTCGTTGTCTCACTATCCGCCGACGAATGTTGAGTCTCTGGGCCCATCCTTGCTTGTAAGCCTAACGCTATACCTCTCGTTACTTGGCTCTAGCTCTACACAGCTGTCTCCTGTGCGTTGGATCAAGGTGCACACACCTGTGTTGCGTGTGTTGGTCCGAGATACACATAACTGTGTTGTGTGTGTTGCCCGTGGTGTACACAGATTTTTTTGGCCAAGGTGTACACATGTGTTGTGTGTGTGTGTGTAGATCTAAGGTGTACTCAGCTGCGTTATGTTGTGTGTAAATTTAAGGTGTACACAGCTGTGTTATGTTGCGTGTAGATATAAGGTGTACACAGCTGTGTTGTGTGCCAGTAGGGCGTAGGCATGGAATGCGAGCTCGTGTAAGCCCGGATGATAGCGGTCAGATAAGAAGCGTTCGTTCTTAGGTTGCGATGGTCACACTCCAAGTGTCCGGAATTTGCGTCTCCAGATGTTCCCTGATGTTCATGGTAATTGAGACAAGAGTTGGTGATTGCTAGCGTCATGTTTTCATCGACTAATTATAATAATTTCAATACGAAAATAGAGCGCAATCAAGTGTGTTCATGAATCTTTTGACTCTATACTCCGTTGAGATAAAAACACCTTCCTTCTCCTGCGCTCCTTACTCTCCGAGCACTTGATATCGTAAATCTGGAGGAGCAATGAGCGTTGGAATCAAGTTTAATCCTCAATTGGGGCTTGTAAGCAGCTAGAAAATTCGCACTTTTTTATCAAGAACTTCTATATTGTGGACAGTGACACATCAATCGGAATGACGTGGGTGAAATAAACTTCGCGTGTCAATGTGTCGGCACTAAATATACACTTACGTAAGTTACTGATGCTTTGATATGTGAAATACATCAGTACCGCAGAGACCATAGTCGCCTAGTGTTGTGCAAACATCAGAGTCAAGGTGTCGACACCAGCATTCTTGTTCAATACCTGTTAGTTGAGCAGTTCTGCAACTGATTAATGTTTCGTCTAATCTACTGGTGACAAAACTCGAGCCTTTGTATGAGCTTTGCTGCTGGAGTTTTTGTTTATTGAAAAAGCTACACTCAAAATTATTTACTTCTTTTCTTAAACATAAATTATCTGGCTGCAAGTATTTAGTATTCAGTCCATCCTACTAAGCGAAAGTAAAAGAATAATGTGTAAAACCATTTATTTTTGTGTCCAAGAATTACACAGAGGTGCGTAAGTAATATATCCCTTTATAAAATCAATCTATGACCTTTTACAGTACAGTATTTTGAATAAATTTAAGGGATCAAAGATAATTGAGGGTTATTGAAGTGTTGTACATATCTTTTTACCAATAATTATTCCATGTTGGTCCTATTACTCGTGATATTTAATTTTAAGCATGGGGCGCTGTACGGCGGAGCAACGTGTAAAAATTGAGGAAGTTCTCTTCCAATATAGCAGAGCTTTTCTACACTGCAAAAAAAATACAGAAACATTTTATGTTGAAAGCCTTAACGAAAATTATGTTAATGCAATGGTATTTTAATTCTGGAAAACGGGCTCAGCGGAAAGCAAACGATGAACATGCTGAAGGAATTTTTTCCACACGAGTTAATTTGGCGTTATGCTGACGTTCTGTAGCCGCTTTCGTATTCAGATTTAAATCCTCTTGATAGAAATTGTTATGCCTGATATTTTGGATTAGCAAAAACAAAATTCAGTCAAGTGATCAACAACATACAAGTTTCTCCAGGAACGCTGAGCAAAGGTATGAACAGAGCTGTTTATAATACACGGATTTATTTGAACAATAATTGAGGTCACCTAAATGACATATTTCATACTTGAAATGTAAATCAACATTAATATTATGTCCTATAATTTTAATTATCCAATTGCAATTTTTTATAGTTTACCTTTTTATTGGTATTCCGGAGGAGTACGTTATACAATTACAACTTTTTATAAATGTTTAATTCTACTGATTATGTCTATCGGTATTGTTTTAAGCTTATCAAATAAGGTGGCATTGAAACTAGTTCTGTGATTACCTCGCAGATTGAAAATAATTGATAGTTTTGAGCCTATAAAAACAGCCTGGCCTGAGCTTCTGCTGCTGTAGGTATTCTCATGTTGGCCAAATTAAATAGTTTGTATGCATGACGGGACATAAAGGTTCATGTTTAGACGTAAAATATGGCGTTGAACTTTTTTAGATTTTTGGGTTACGGAATATTTAGAGCTTATGGGTAATATCTCAGACTCTCAAAAAATGGTATAAAACTCGGACGATTAAAAACAACGAAAAATAACTTGCCTGTAGTAAATTTGATTGGGTATCGCATTTCTATAGCATCATTTATGCATGTCGGGTATTTGGTCCTATGAATTCAATTTCTTGCGTATCAATCTTCAATTTGACTATTTTTCTCATGTTGATTCTTGTTATGATGAAAACTATTGATTCAAGATCAATCGTTTCTGTTAATGTTTCTCTAATGCGTCCCAACCGCTGGCATTTTCGAAAGCCTACCACCCTGCTTCGTCTAATTATGATGCCGTTTCAATATTGGTGTGCTAGGAGATGCATTTAACTCTACTGCCGTTGTTTTTCAAAAGAAAAATATCTGTTAAGTTCAGTAGCGATGTTTTTTCAAAGTTTTGAGAAAATTTTATTTCTTTGCAGGTGTTTCTTCTATGTGATCGCCTGTTTGGTGATGCTCGGCATCGTTGATAGCCTCTTCTTCTTGCCAGTCATCCTATCGATGATCGGTCCTCCCGCCGAGCTCATCTCGCACGCACATCCCGACCGTCTGCCCACTCCCACACCCCCAGCCTCTCCTCAGTCTCAATCTCACCATAACCAGATTCAAAACATTCAACTGCAGCCAATGGTTCGCTACCACCAAGACTCGTTTCATCGGTCACCCTCTTGTTCTAAGTTTCATCTCCCTGGACAACGGCATTCGAAACGGTCATCCAGGCCGGAACCTCCCTCCTCGCAAACATTAGGGATAACAAATCCATGTAATACTAGTGGTTACGTACGACACCACAGTGTTAATAATCACGGTGGTTCAAACTTATCTCTTTCTACCATAACTGAAGAACCTCCTTCATCCCACTCAACCAACTCCTGTCAGTCGTCCTACTCTGGACACTCGGCTCATGAGATAGTGGTTGAACCACAAGTAGTTGTAGAAACAACCACGTATGGCAATAACTCTGGTGGAAACGGAGCCGGTTGCAGAAATACAGAAAGTTCCAGTGGTGACACCAGTAATATTGGTCACGTCACTACTAAAGTTACTGCTACTGCGAAAGTGAAGGTCGAGCTGCATACTCCTTTAACAAGTAAGCGTATTTTCAACTCGTATACCTGATAAAATTCTATTTTATTGCGTATATTTGAGATAAACTTGTAACTTGTTGAGAAGTTGTAATTTGCTTCTTTTCTCCAACTACCTGTTACATTTTAGTGTAATTGATCGTAGTCTTTTCAGTACTAATATTATCCCTCACAACTCTAGTACAACCGAAACACAACTACCCATTTTTTTAATCGTGTTATTTAGTGGATGATATTTTATAAAATTATATAACTATATTTACCTATGAGAGAGTTGTAAAAGTATTTTTTACTATGAAGAATGTATATTTTCTGCTCCTTCAGGTAGCAGTGTCTCTTCATGCGGCAGCAGCCGGAGCAGCACTAGTGGCAACAGTAGTCGAAAAAAGTGCAACAGTAATGCTACGACGACTACACCTCGCAATCAAAATGGCAATAATAATGCCGATAAATATAGTGTAAATAGCTATAAATATAATCATAAGAGTGCGAAAAACTCGCATCACAGCCGAACTTGTGATGAAAGTGAGAGTGGTGTTGACAATAGCAGTGTCCTGAACACCAATAGTTGTGACTTAGAAACCAACAGAAGATTTTGCTCCCACAGTAATTGTGACAACTCTAGTGATGTTAGTTCAAGTTATACCAGCGCCAGTAGCGACAGCAGCATTTACAGCAGAAGAGCTTCTTGAAAAACCAACCGGTTGAAAATTATCGATAAGCGTCAGTTTAAGGTAAGTGGGTAAATTTTTATCAATGTCTTGACTGTTTTTCTATTTATCTCTGATTATCGATAGTAAGCTTGGTTAGCTTTAATAAGTGGTGTTAAAGAAAAGTTGTTTGGTGTGACTGATAGAAAAGTTCTTACGAGAGTGGAGTTGCTTGACCGTTACGTGTAGTACAGAGACCTGGCGACCTAAAGGGGATGGGTAAAGGAAAGTGTTCGAAGTGAGATGCTTGAGAAGTATGTTAGAGTAGCTATTTGGTCAAGTAAAAAATAAGAGAATTGCCGGCAAATCTTCATAAAAAGGGAGAGAATTACCATAATGTAGCGGGCTTGAGTGAGTGAGCCAACAGCTGTCAGCCTTAGCTGCCTAAGCCACCAGAAGTAGTTTATTTCAATATCGTTGATACACAAAATATTCAACATTGGGCTTTACAAAATAATAACTTTTAAGAGAATGGTGATAATTAGGAAGATATTCACTTCAAAGAACTAGTGTTTCTTAGTGTGATAAACTAACGTATCTCCGGTCACTCTCTTTCAATACCCGGTAACATTTCCCGCCCATAATCCAGGTGCCTCAAGAGTTTCGTTGTTGCTTCGG
>VCRD01005924.1:5499-30697 GCA_006783055.1 Trinorchestia longiramus
TATATATATATATATATATATATATATTCATGACAACTGTGGTTATTCATTTGAACCAAAAAATAGTGCCCATTTAAGTTTTGAGCTTTAGATATATATTATTTTTAAGTAATAGTTTTAGTGCGTAAGATTTAAATAGGGATTTTTAATGCCTAATATATAACATTGAGATCTGAGCATGAGGTTGAAAAAACACAACTTAAAAAAAGAACACGAGACTTTTATTCAGGAACGATTAGAAAATGGTTGTACCACCAGATTGGTGGTAGACCACCCTCATTAGATTAGCCAACTGGTGCGAGTACCCGCTTGCTATGCGGAAAGGCCCGAGTTCAACCCGAAAACCCACCACGGTCTGTTTGCGTCAGATCACCGGCAGCTTCATATGTTCAGCAGTTACTACGCAGAACTCACTTAGCGTGAATCACACCCCCAGTTAAGGTTACAGAACTTTACTCAAAAATTAGGATAGATGGAGCTCCACACATTTGATTAGATACAAATTAGGTTATTGCACATTAGAAGTTGTTCACCTACCTTTATTTAAATATTAGCAAATATCAACCCAAACTACACCATCAAAAATTAAATGTTTGACGCAAAAAATCGACAATAACGCTTATAAACAGGAGTAACTAGAGTCACAGGTAATTTTCAATGTGATCCATAAGAAAATACTAAAAATACGATTTTGGTAGCAGGTTTTCTAATAAAATTGTTTCAGTTGTCTATCATTTAATGAATCATTCCACGAACGTAACTTCTAACCCAGTTGCACATTTACAGACGTTGAAACAACACTCGAATAAACTTCTAATGAAAATCCTAGTGTTTAATTCAAAACTAATTTATTAAACCTTTAGGGCGTGGTGGGATACTATGTAACCCACCAATTTACACCCATAAATCTTGTACCCCAGAGGGTTAAGGCATGTTTCAACATTACACAGCACTATGCCACGCTTGTCCCACTCCAAGCTAGGCTTGATTATCAAAATAGTAATCGTTAGATCCAACAGCCATCAAAACCATGAAATTGCTACTGAAAAGAAGCTTTATTTCTAGGAGAATTATTCAGTTCTCATGTATTCTCATTCTTGACAACATTTCTCTCTAGTGATCCTGGATACAAGACAACTAACGACCCTTAGAGTTGAAGTTTTCCAAACAATGTTCTACAAATTGTCAAATAGCAAAACCAGGGTAAAATTTATTGATTGATTTTGCTACATATCAAAATAAAATCAAATCACGTTTTCAACATAGAAGGATGGTCAAAATTGTACTCAGTTGGCCAAACACAAGGACATGAAACAAGTTATTGAATTTGTCAGTGCTTTTTTCTCTCTTTCTTGTTGTCTGCCTTGGCACTGTTGCGGCCACCTTTCTTGCCTCCTCCAGCGTTCTTCTCCTTTGTGTTACGACTGTTACTCAGCGGATGCACCTCTGCAACAAAACGTACAAGTTACTAAAAAGCAATATTACTACTTCTAAGCAGAGTTACCTCCACACTTTGCACCACTCCATGCCTACATAACGCTTACTTTACAAGTAAAGCTATAAGACCATTCTCTATAACAGTAAGTAAATAGAGAAATCCCACCATAGCCTTCCACAATGGTGAGCAGTAGGAAAGGAAAGACATGGCCTTACTCACAACAAAACTATTACAAGTGATGCTGATTCTGCATTGAATAAATAGGGTATCGCTGACCATGACAAACTACCTTTTTTAAAGGCACACATCTGAATCACGCCCAGAAGTTCTACTTACTCTTTTAAAAGCACTAAGCTGTGGGACACACTAAATTAAGGGGAAAATCTAGGTTTCATAACATTAATGTACTAGAATAGCATGGCTGTATCTATCATGAAGCAAGAAGTGCATGAAGTCTGTTACGATTTCCAAGGCCCAGACATTTACTAAAGAAATGCAATAAATTGAAGAAAAATCTTGAGGGAAAAAGCGTTCATCTATGTGCTAAGATTTCAGGGAGTGCAAGCATCGCTTCCCCTTTCTAATCTAATTTCATTACAAGAAGTGTATAAGAAATATAGTATCCGCGCTCTTTGTTTTTCCTTAGGTTCTCACGATTTCTCCCAGTCGTATTCTCTATTTCACGACTATAAAGAGGTAGAATTAACCTCCAATCCTATGTCATGGCTGTCCATTACTAAGGGTGTACTGTACAACGTCATACCAATAATTTCAAAATACAGTGAAGAGGGACGCAAAGTTAAAGCAAATACATACCAGCCTATTAAAGAAAGCAGTAAAGAGAGATAAAGAGCAGCACCGTACCATCTACAGGCGCGTTCTCCAGGGAGATATCAAAAGTTTTTGGTCGTTTTTTCTTAGGCGACGCGTTCTCTTTGGCGTCACTGGCCCCCCTCTTGCTGCCCGGGCCTGGCACGCCGTCGTCAGGGCCTCCGTCAGGCCCCCAGCCCTCCTCCGGCTCCTCAATGTCGGGTGTGATAGGCAGGTAAAGCAAAGGTGGCTCCGCTGCATTGTCATCCTCGTCTGATGAGCAGAACGCCGCCACAGGCTCGATATTCGTCACGTCCACCTGAGGGCAGGTCCTAGAATCTCGCTGACTTGCACAAACAAACGCCAATTCTGACAGATGTCACTTCACGTTTGGGTTCCAGTATTAAAATAAAATTTACGGTGGTATTCTTTATGAACGTGAACCAAGAAAATTTTCATATTTAGGGTAAAATCTTGGAGCAACATAAAAAACCTTTACTCACAAACAAATGCTAACAAGATAGAGAACTGCAAAAAATAGCACGATCTAAGCAAGTAGAACGTGATCGGCAAACTATTATGATGTAAAGGTCATGTGGCCAACCTTGTGCGTAGGAATGGTGAGAAGTTTAGTAAAATTGCTTAATGTTTTTTTAAAAAGCTTAATAAGAATGAAAAATTTGAAATTTACGAGGCTAATACTAGGAAGTAAGCTACATAGGGGAACGTCAGTAAGGAACTCTTACAACGATGCTCAACTATACGCTTACGCAGTCTAGCGACAAAACCTACGTGTTCAGATACATTATGTTCGTGTATTACACACAAAATAATTCCTGTTTGGAGTTCTTTTCAGCCATTAAAATACACCCTATATTATACTTATTGGATACAACTATCAGAATCATCACTATAGAAACAATGAAGTATGTCCATGTACATAGGAGAATAGCTGGTCACTAGAGTGGGAGTTTCTACCGAGTGAGGATCTACCTAGACCTGTTGCTGTAACACATACAAGGGCTGTATCAGCGACAACTGAGAGCACAGCACATGACAAAACGAAGGTTACATGATGTGAACCTGAGTGAGTTTGATCTTACCACACCACACCAGAGAAAATGGGGAAAATATTCGGTATTAGCAGTAAAGAACAACTACTAAAGTACTAATATGCACAACTCTTTACTGCTGTGGCGGACGAAGTCAGCAATCACAAAAGAATATTAGCTCATAATTCAACGTATTACGATAATTCCTAACGTGTCTCGTATTGCGCTAAAGTTGCACGGATATTTTTAGCCTAAGTGAATGTGAACAATTTCAAGGTGTTTTTATTTAAATTTTTATTCTTTTTTACCCTACTTTCTTTAATTTGGGCATTATTAAATTTAACTTACAGAGCACTAAATACTCACGTCGACATCTTCCTCCCGCTTTTCAGTGCTGGTTTCGACGCTTCTGTCCTCATCGGTCTGGTCAAACTCGCTCTCACGCTCCTCGTACTCCACGTTCTCGTCCAGCTCCTTAAAGTCAGGTGCGAAGGCGGACCAGTTTTCCACTTGGTTCTGTGCCCACACCGACACGACCCCCGACGATATGGAAGCGAGCAGCGGCCGGATGGGGTGCCACTGCACCGTTAACTCTTCATTAATCTTCCGTTAGACGCAAGTTTACAATGGCTTAGCAAAATTAAAGTAACTATGTCTGTCAGATTAGTTGCGCACGACGGAAGGTTAATGAGGTTTAATGTCCATGTTATTGGACTGTAGGTTAGGTGTTAATTTTGAAGAGGCAGAAGCGTCAGTATAGGAACAGTTGTCAATGTTATAGAAGAAGAAGTTTAGTACCAGTGTTACAGTTATATTTTATTTGAACGAATAATTTTGAAAGACTGTAAGGCAGAATATTGAATGCTTCCAACTACATAGACAGTGTGATAAAGAAAGAGAAGCGAGACATTCCTTCGTCAATTTTTAAATTTCTTATTCCTTATCAAGTTAAAAAGCATGGGAATACAGAGAAGATTATTATTTGCTTGATAAGTCTTCGGAAATGAAATGATTCCTTATTTATATGAAGTACTATTTGAGATCAACATTGGGTAAGAACAAATAGTACTAACAAAATAACTTTCTTACTTCCTAAACAGAAAATTGTACAAAAAGAAATTTACCGTTTAACCACCGTAAGAGACTGACTAATTGTGTTATAAAACTAGTTTCTCCATTTATTTATTATCTTAATATTTTCAGGTCAAATTAGTTTTTAGGACAAAATGACGACCAAAAAGACCACTAGAATGTTAGCAGTTGTAGTTGTTACAGTTACGATAGAGAGAGAATTGTAGAAATTTGTAGTTTCAATAAGAAGGTGGGAAAGTAACAGGAATTCCGACGCAATGTGAGAGTGAAGTAGGCTGAGGGAAATTATGAACCCTATAGCATCACTTTCCACAGCCTCACACGGCCTACAATTTCCCCAGCCTCACAAGGCTCACAACTTTCCCAGCTCCACACGGTGCACAGCCCTAGCCCCACACAGCTCACAATTTCCCCAGCCTCACAGTGCACAGCTCTAGCCCCATACAGCCTAAACCCTCACCACGACATCGAGCAGCATCTCGCCCTTGGTTCCATGGAGGATTTTCACGAGGTTGCCGACGCTGCGCTCCCATATGTAGAGGCTGTGCTGGCGCGCTGAGCCCGCACAGATGTACTCTGCGTCACCTGCGCTTGTATAAGACAAAGAAACCAACGTTTCTAAAAGTAATTTTTTACACTTTCTCTCTGTTTCAAGGTGAGTATTGGTAATCTCGTGCTTCTCTCCTGCTTCGTTCACTTCCAGCTTGTATAAAGTAAAGTGTTCATGAGTGATGCGTTCGTAGTATCCTCGTAGTAGCAATCCATGCATTTCTTCTGTTGCCTGCACTGCTATTAATATTAATTTTATAGGATATAATCATTCCTAGCTTGACATTCAAAGACTTATAAGAATTCACTTCTTTTCAACTAGACATTAGGAGACATAAGATGAACAGAAATAAACGTTGGGTACAAAAACAGCGTTTGACACAACGTAACTTCCTACTTCACCTAATAACTTTCATTCCCTTGCCTCACCTCAATTTTGACCCCCATATCAGCTCTTACTTTTTGCAACACTGAGTAAAATACGCCATTCAACCTATGAACCTACCTCCATTGCTATAGAGAAGCCTTTTGGAATAACAGACCTGAGAAACAACACTTCTTCCAGAGCGTTTTATTCACAAGATCCTGCAGCCTCTGTGAGGGCTCAGGCTCGCCGTCTACGCCAGCCCTGAGCAGGTCAGAAGCATTATAGACCCGGATGACGCGGTCACCGCAGTTCACCAACATGTACTCCGTGCGCCGTGCAAACTCTATGCTCTTCACCGCCACTGAAGACGTCGCTTGCCCAATCCGGAACGATGCTTTTATTTCAAGGTCCGGGCACGACAGCACCAGCACTTTGCCCTTGCTGTTGCCTGTACTAGTGCAAGTGATTAGCTACAATGCATAGCAAACACTGCGCACATCTTTGCTCAAGAATATAATGAGGATTGATTATAAGCATACTCTAATAACACAATGTTTCAAGTGGTATATTAGTAATAAAAAAGTGCTGTGCTGTGATGCACTAGCAAACTCTGCTTTAACTTTCACAGTACCTTGCACAGGTACAAAAATATTCTTCCTCCATTTGACCCTTCAAAACAGAGATTCAATTCAGTCACTAAACCCAAAAAGTCCTTCATTCACAATCTGCAAAATACTTGACTGACAAACATCACTAATTACAAGCACAGAAAACACCCTACCAGCCAAGAGTAAGAAAATAATTATTACGATTAGGTTGAATTTATATCTTTCATAGAAGCCATACTTAGACAACTGACACTAATTTATGTTTGACAGTCTTTCCTCAAAGACACGCAATTCATTGAAGAGCATCCAGACCTGGAAACACACTGACATGTTCCAATACAATTATACAATAGGTTTGACATAATCAGGCTAAAATATCTGTTCAGTCAAAGGCACTGGGGTAAAGACTTTATTAGAATAACAATAAGGCACCTAACGTTCTATGCGAGTACATAGGTTGTTCCTCACCACAATAGGTATGGTTGCCACACATGTCATGGTGTGCTGTATAACACCCACCACAATAGATATGGTTGCCACGCCTGTTATGGTATGCTGCACAACACCCCAGCACTCACCACAACAGATATGGTTGCCACGCCTGTTATGGTATGCTGCACAAAACCCCAGCACTCACCACAACAGATATGGTTGCCACGCCTGTTATGGTATGCTGCACAACACCCCAGCACTCACCACAATAGATATGGTTGCCACGCCTGTTATGATGTGCTGCACAACACCCCAGCACTCACCACAATAGATATGGTTGCCACGCCTGTCAAAGGATGCCACTAGGGTGACATCAGAAGGGTCGTCTAGCGGGAGCAGCTTGTGTGTGCCATCGCTGGAGAGCAGCACCACTTGATGCCGCATGGGACACACAATGAAGAGCTTGTCGTTCCGGGGGTGAAACTGAACCTGTGTCATGTAATCTAGTTAATAACAAGTAAATATCTGCAAGGTAGTTAAGCATTATAATAGTGAGAGCCTAATCTATTAGGGCCGGTGGCTTAAAAGTTGAAACATAATATTTTTCACCAGGTTCACCAATTTTTTTTCTCCAAATGTTGGTATTGCAATATGTTCAACATGTATATTTGAGGAAATTTAAAACTTCACGGACCTTTCTAATCAAATGAATACATTTTCTTTCACTTAAAAAAATATTTTGATTGCATACACCCTTTACTATAACTACACACTAAGCACTAATGGATTAAGCTAGTGTACTCCAAACAAATTTTAATGAAGATACAAAATAAAATGGAAGCTTTGAAAAGTAAGAAGAAACATTTAAAAATTTAGGAAAAAGTGACAAATTGAGACGAACAGCAAAGCCAGAATGGTGTGAGGAGTGAAAGCAGCACAACTAAATTTGAGGAATGGTTGTAAGTAGTTAATTCAAATTGGTGAAAATGGATGCACATAACTAAACGAAATTGAAGGAAATGGATTCACCAATTTCCTGTTTCCCTTCTGATTCAACTTATCAGTATTTATGTAACACTTATGGGTGGTTTGCATGTAGTTCTTGAACCCATAGAAGCTCTGTAAATGACAGAGCTGAGGTTGCCAATCTATTCAAAACAAAATGAAATATGAATTTACCTAGGAAAACACACAAAAAGGTATTATTGTGTGTACATGAAGCATAATGTTCTCAATATTTTTCATATCCTTCATGTATAAGAGTGACACGGTAGCATGAATAAATCCCTACCATTAGGTGCCATGTCAGTTATTTCAGCTGTCACTCATAGATGAGAGCTCCATGGAACGTCAAGTTAAATATTATATTTGCGCACCATGTCACTCATTTTTTTTGAGTACAAAAATATACAAAACATTTATGACATTTATGGCATTTATTTAGGCATGCAAAAATTAGCATATTGATGAAAAAAGAAATATGAAAATTAAAAAATAAATAGTAAATTCAATTCAGAAATTGGATTTGGTAGCAAATGTGTTAATGGGGTGAAACATTTACACAAACAGCATAAAATTGTACGGCTTACCTCACCTTCATAATGGGTGAAGGAAATCTGTATTTAACATCACAGTCTCCTGACAGCACATCCCAGATGCACACATTATTGTCAGTGGAGACTGAGAGCAGCTTGTGACCTTTGCGTGACCAGCTGCAACAATGGAAACCAGGTTAGAGGGTTTACCTGCAACAGTAATGATCAGGCTACAAAGCTTTCAACAGTCAGCAGTAATAATGGCAATACTTGTTAGAGTGAAGACTGCTGAAGGACAAGCTCCAACAGGGAAGTCAGGGGTTTAAACACATAGCTGTCAATGACAATGGGCATATTCTGCTTCTCATTGTCAATGGTGTTTTATCTTATTTCTTTAATGAGAATGATAAAATACTAACTTAATAAAACAGTTACCAGTGCCAAATGTTTTCCATTTGTAATTCCATAAAACTCATTTGAGACTCAACATTGTAAAGAACTCATAATATATAAACCCTAGAGAAACAGAAATATGAAACCAACACTAAAATTTTGGTTGATGTTGATACCAGAATACTATGAAGACACCCACCTCAGGGAACACACAGGGTGCACATGAGCACTGATGATCTTAGCAATGCCCCTGGTCAGGAAGTCCCAGATAACAATGCGGCCGTCATTGCAGCCCACAGCCAGCAAAGCTCCTTGTCTGTTGAAAGCGCAGGTCACCGCCAGCGACACACAGTCCAGTGTTCCGTCAAATTCTTCAGGGTAGTTCTGACCAAAGGTTTCTGTGAGCAGGATGTGACATTAGAATATCAGACCATACAGTACAGCTAGTTCATAACAACCTTTATATAGAACAGTCATACACAAGGATCATCCATGCTGGTACATGAACTGTTAGCAGTACCTCTTGTATGCCTTGATAAATTTAAATTTAGTTGTAGCCAGTTGATGAACTGCGCGCCCAGCTTGCAACCTCACAGCTTCCAGAAAGTTAGCATTGCTGTAGCCGAAAATGTGGGTGTGGGCTTTCTCACTTGGTATAGTCCTTTACCCTTGTATATTTTGGTAGCCTTTTTGTTTCTTTTTGACGTTAACTACGCTAGTTCACACGCTTATAGTGGCAGGCTTAGGTTCTTACGAGTAGAAATTTAGCTGAGTTTTGCAGAGTCATCTTCTATAACTTTGTTAAATATTTTTTATATAAAAAGATTTTTCATAAGGGGGATGAGCATTAGTAGATGAATCCGTGTTTCTTGCATGTGATTTTTTTCTTAATTCTTTTGATTGATTGCTCCCATTTAGATCTTCAGTCTACAATCCTTCTGGCCCACAACAGGTAAGAGGTTTAATAGTGTTGTAGATTAGGTCTCTTTGTGATATTGGATTAGTAACATTTGATTTGAAACTTGGATTTGTGAAATTTGTTTAGTCTTGATTACAGAAAGCATTTTTTCCTCTCATCAGGCCCAACCTCTTCGGCAGCACCTTCCCCCACGTCAGTTCAGTATAGATTGGATGGCATAGATTATTTCGGCATAGATTGGTTAATACAGATCATGTAGATTGAATAGCATAAATTTAATAGCATAGGTAACATAGGCTAGGAAGTTAAATTGGCAGCTGTAGTCCGTCAGATGTTCAGAGCTGGCTAAACGTGGTTTCTGTAGAATCCTACTATTATGTTGCCAGTAAGCTTGCTCACCAGCTTGGTCGACTGGTGAGTGAATCTGCTTGCGAGCGGAAAGACCCGGGTTCGAATCCCGCTGCCGACATGGTTGACGCGGCTAGAAATACGGCATGGGACTTGGGTAAACAACCGAATAATTATCGAAGTAATAATCCGACCCATGAATGGGCCAGAAGGTTCGTTCCTATAGCCTCATTCTATTCTATTCTAAGCCTTCCATTAGTTAAACTTGTTCATTAAGATATTGTTCAGCATAAGACTGATAGAGTAGGAAACTTGATCAGTAGCTGTAGTTAGTCTCATGTTCAGTAAACCTACAGAGCAGGCTGAGCATAGTGTCTGGTTTTGCAGAATCTGACTGCTCTGCCATTATCAAGCCTTCTGAAAATTTAACTTGTTCATTGAGCGGGAAATCGATTGAAATTCTATTTTGATTTGTTAATTTTAAATTGTTTGTTAAATTCTATAAATATTATTTATTCTTTCTCCTTAAATAATGGTTGGGCAAGAATCTGAAGCCATTCCCTGTCAGAACCTGAAGGGCAAGAAATTGTCCTTACAATAACAGTATCTGATCAATCCATTTGTACTTGGTCTTGGGATAAACTACCTACAGATATGCCAGCTGAATAGATTTAATGTCTACCTAATCTATTATTACACACATAAATGCAATTCAAATAGCGATGGCAAAATTTAGGAAGTGCGTTTAAGGTAATTTAAATGTTAGCAGTAAAGAGTAGAGATCAATAAAAATTTGTTTCCTGTCCCTCACAAACATTCACAATGAAGAAAATTGACAAGCAGTTTGGCTGAAATTATTTTATTCTTTAAATCATAATGTCAATCAGTAATGGTAAAAAAAATAATTATAAAAAATTGTGTTGAGACTTAACAATTCACTTTCAACATCAAATGGGGATAACAAAATTTAATTTCACAATTGTACATACAAAAGTCAGTTTATAATAAAAAACATTCTATACTCATTTGTATAGGTATTGCTCAAAAAATATCATTCAAGGTAAATTGATCTTTTAAAATCAATAAATTCCAAAATACAAAAACTAGTTGGAAAGAAAGTGAATGCAATTATATTCATATCTCCAAAAGGGAAAAGTTAAGTCATATTTTTGTCAAGAGAGTGAACAGTAGAATAAGATAAGATTGAAAGAGGATGATTAAAATAGAAGCTTCTCCTAACGTGATCCAATGCTAAAATATCCAGAGTTTAGTTGTGCACTTCATGTATTTGGATGCATGAAGAAAATAAGGATGTATACAAATCAAAACTAGATGAAGTATTGATCCACACTTCACTATCTTTAAAATACATAATTTGACTCCCTCAAGTTCATATCACTGTAAGAGAGTAGCACCAACAAGCATCTTGGGACAAAAGTATTCAGTTAGAGCTGTTGTACTCTAACTACTTTAAATTTTGAAAAAATTAGACAATTTTTTGTATCCTGAAAATCTCAGACACATTAATATACTTAATAACCCTCAACCCAATACCTTACAAACCTCGATTAATTGTTCAAATTAAAAATATGAGTGCTATTTGTTTAATTGAAAAATGCCAGAACATGAGAAACTCAAAAAGTGCCAGGTAACTGAAATAAGTTGTGAGTACATTAGAAGTTACCAACAATAATAGGATTGTAAATGTAAACAAGAAGTGAGTATTATTAGAAAAAAGTGTATAGGAGAGACTTAGACTTAGATTTCGATTTGAGGGCCAACACTTGGTTGAGGCCTTGTAACGGCCATTAATTCCCTCTAATACACACAAACACACACATACAACAGGATGGCTTCCCAGAGTTTTTCTCCTG
The DNA here is from genome assembly GCA_006783055.1 of Trinorchestia longiramus. NCBI lineage: Eukaryota > Metazoa > Arthropoda > Malacostraca > Amphipoda > Talitridae > Trinorchestia > Trinorchestia longiramus. Next base: position 16,917 of record VCRD01005924.1, read on the forward strand.
TGAGCCAGGGTCGTCTAAGTAATTTCTTTGGGGTCACCCTGAGTCATTCCATGCAAATGAACCAGCCAAGTGAGGGTATCACTGGAAGATCAAGCTTGTTATAAACAGCACCGCGTGCTTAGCAGGTAGTCACATAGCAAAACAATGACTATTCAACATTACTGTCACTTATTCCATGCATGCACTAAGAAATCTTTCATTGCATCCACAACCGTTATGTTACATTCCTCATCCAGCCCTACAAGATATCTCATACCAGAGTCCTCTTCAGCACACCTTGCATTCCACTTGTTTTCTCCACACTGCTCATGGACCACATCCAAGAGGATCTCTCGCTCATGTTCATACTTACTACATTCCATGACCAGATGTTCAACTGTTTCCTCTACTCCTCCGGTACACTGCAGACATAACCTTGTATTCCCCTCATTCCACCTCCATGTACACCTATTCACACTTAATGCCTTACATCTGACAGCAAACAAGAGTTGGCTGCCAAAACTTCCATCATAAAACATTTGAAACCTTGGTACATTCTTACTGGCAGCATACCAAATTAAAGTAGTTTTCCCATTCATACTATGCTTCCATTTGTTCAGGCCATTTTCTTTTGTTAGTTTTTCAATTTCGTTCTTCCACTTGTTGCAATCCCACTCCATTCCTTTACCTCCATGACCTCTCAATAACCAATCATCCATAGTTCTTCCAATTCTAACACAAACAGTCTTCTGAATTTTCAGTTTTCTTGCATGCCCCCAGTAAATTTTCCCACAAAGACTTTCACTCAGATTCCACTCAAAGAGTTGTTTAACCCACCTTTTATTCTCCATTCACTCAATTCTCACCTTATAATTCAACACAGCCTTTACCATTCTTTGAGAAAACAGACTCCACCCTAGATCCCTTCTAAGAGCTTCTGCAGCCGTCCATTTCGGGGCGCCTAATGACAAACGCCATACCCTATTCTACAGCACCTCAAACTTTTAAAGGTCTCCTCCATTCCATGCCATAACAATCATGCCAAACATTATGCTAGGTACTGCAACATACTTCCAAATTCCTCTGACACATTCATACTTATTTGCTCTATATTTGGCCACACTGCTTAGTCTTCCCCACCACTGCATAGCTTTTACCACTTTCTCACCTTTTGCTCTTGCACACCTATCTCCACTCAACAAACATCCCAGGTACTTATATTCCATAGTTTTACCTATCTTAACTTCTCCAATATTTCACTCTTTATCTCTGTTAGTCTCATCACCATTTATAACCATGACTTTACTTTTATCTCCTCCAAATTTCACCTTGAAATCTGTACTGTATCCATTTACAATCTCCAACATCATTTGCAGTTCCTGCTCTGATTCACTAACCACAACAATGTCATCAGCATACAGCAAACAACTCAGTTTCTCCTCTCCAACTTTCAGTCCAAAACCACTCATTCTTAGGCAGACTGCTAATTCTTCTGTATAGAGGCCAAAAAGTAAGGGAGACAGGGTACAACCCTGTCTTACTCCTCTTACGCTCCTCACCTGTCCCATCACTAAATTTCCCAACTGGTATACTGCACATGTATTCTCATACAAACTTTTCACAATGTTCACTATCTTCTCACTCAAATCAATTTTTCCTAGCACGTCTAGCAACCTCCTACGGTCTACTCTATCATACGCCTTCTCAATATCCAAAAATGCAAGATACACCTTTTTATTTTCCTTCCTTTCATTCAATTACTTCACTTACCACAAATTATCTTCACCACGTCTATCTTTCCTAAAACCATTCTGTTTTTTCCCCCATTACTCCTTGTTCTTCTACCACATGTTTCATCCTTTCATTTAGGATTCCACAAAAAATCTTACTGTGTCAGCCAGAGCAATAGGTCTTTAATTTTTTAGTTCTTTCATATTCTTATGTCCACCCTTGTGCAATAAAACTACATTACATTTATTCCACTCACCTGGGACTCTTTCACTCCTCCATATCTCATCAAACCGACATCTCAACATTTCAATTATACTCCCGCCACTTTGCTTATAGAACTCATATGGAATTTCATCAGGGCCACTTGCCTTCCCATTTTACACCTTTTTTAAAAAAGTTTCAATTTCCACACACATAATTTCATCTTCTATTTTTAAATCATATTCCTCAATCTGAAGAGTTACTGGTTCTTCATTTATCAAAGGTGCATTCATTCCACCAATGTCTTCCCAAAAGTCCACAACTGCTTTCACCATTTGTCCATGATCACTCACTTTGCATACATCAACTAATAATTCATGGATTTGTACTTCATTACTTCTGTTATTACCTTGTATAAAATTATACCACTCTTTAATTCCATCTGAACCCCTGTTTCTGAGATTTTCAACTTTTTGTCTCTCATCTTTCACTCTAGCCTCATATATCATTCTTTTTACCTTCTTTTGCTGAGCTTTGTATTCATCCCATGCACCTTTTCATTGCACTTCTGCAGTCCTATGTCTTTCAAACAATTTTCACATTTGGCATTGTTTTTTATTCAAAATCTTTCTTTTCAGTCATTCCTCCTTAATCTCTCTCGTAAACCACTGGGCTTTTCCAGTAAATCTTCTACACTTTACTTTCCCAATTATCTGCTCTGCTGTGGCATACAACATTTTTGCCATCTCTTTGTTCATGTCATTTAAATGTCATTTAATTCTCTTTTCCACCCCATTTGTACTTAAGAACAATCATTAGGTGATCAAATTCATTATCATCCACAAACATTTCTCAGACATGCTGTCTTGCTTCATGATTCACTAACACATAGTCAATTGCTGCTTTCCATTCCTTAGTCTCCCATATATGCAAACCATTCCTTATTGTGACATTCAAATTTTCTCAACTCATTTCTTTCACAGAAATCAATCAATTTATGACCATTTTCATTTACTTTCTCTCCAAGTATACCAACATGGCCAATCATGTCTCCCATTACACTCACTCGGAACCTGCTAAATTCTTGCACTACTCTTTCCAGTATGGTATACTTCTTCACATTCTCTTCCTGCACTAGTGGTCCCATGGTTGTCATATAACACACAATTAGAATGATGCATTTATTTGCTTGCACTTTTTCACATCTCATTACCAAAATATCTTCACTCTCAAGTTCATTTCCGACACAAATTTCTTCCAATTACCAATTTAAATCATTCTTCACAAACAGTCCTACTCCTCCCCCTTTCTTCTGCCACTTAACATGACCTTTACCTATCATTTGATATTTATTTTCCTTGCACACCAACCTCACCCTATCTCGCATCTGAGTCTCTACTACACCTACACAGTCTACTCTTCCTTTCTCAAATTCTTCTGCCAGGTCATCAAACTTTCCTACCTTCCATCCATGCACATTTATGCATCCAAACTTTACTACATTTCCAGTACATTCATCTACTCTTTTTTCATCAACTTTCTTTCAGTCCATTCTACCTTCCATGAGGAGATGGGTGGCCCTGATCCAGCAAATGAATCTCTGGGAGAGCTTTGTCTCCCCTTCTTGAGAAAGGTGGACTCGATCTCCCAAGAAACACCCAGCCTGGATCAGATCATCCATATCCAGGAAGCTACAACTGACTTCATGCTTCTGTATACTCTCTGCTTTCATAACAAGCATCTTCTTATGCAAATCTCTATTTACCTCTGTGTGCAACCGTTCATACTCCTCATTACAAGCCGGTCTTCTCAACAAACTTGTGACAGCCACTCTCACATTCTTCTTTCATGCTCTTTCAACCACTTTCATAATCGCATTTACTGTCGCTTCCCTTCCATTCTCAAGCAGTCCATTTCCACCCCCTTGTACTTTCACCATGCCTTCATTCATGTCATCTATCACCTTTTCAGCATACTCACAAATCTCTTTTACTCTTTTTCTTCTCATACTTGTGCATCCACTACTTCCACTCATCCTTACATACCTATCAACATTCTTAACCATACTATCTCCAAAGATTCTTATCACTGGCCTCACTCTACCTTGCATTCTTCTCTCTTTATCATGCTCACCTTTCATCGCATCTATCTCATTTATTCTATTCCATTCATTGTCATTTATTCCATTCTTCTCAATCATCCTCCTCCCATTCACTTTTGCCCAGGGATCATTCATCTTCTCATTTACTCTACCCAGTTCATCTCTTTCACTTATGCACCTGGCACCATCATTTACATCACCATCCACTTTCCTTTTACTCCTTACATCTTCTCCTCCTTTCAGCTTCCTTTCATCCTCTAACTCTCTCCTGAGAGACACCACCTCTGCCTTCAGCCTTTTAATCTCCTCCTCCTTCTTCATGTTTACATCAGCCATTTTCACTCTTTCATCCACCATACACTTCCAGCAATCAAACACTTATTTCTCTCACTCTGACTCATTTCAGTCAAGCCCTTGCATGACTTCAAATCTACCCACATCTTACACGACCTGTACTCAATCATGCAACGAGATCCTGCCTTCTTCGACTTACCACCAGCCATTGTGTCTGAATATAGTATAACTAATTTGCTCTCACCTAGAAATAACTACAACAAAGCAAACTTCTTGTATTCTCCTTATATCTATTAAAAACAGTCATTCTTATATCTATTAAATGCAGTCAATCTAGCCAAAGCAGTCAAGCCAAACCAATCCAGCTAAACAGTCAATCCAGCCAAACTGCCAAACCAATCAATTCAGCCAAACTGTTGAACAATAACTATCAATTAGTGCAACAGATCAACCTCTGGTATTTTTTCAGTTCGACAAATGCACCTTCACAAACTCAAAACGTTTTACCACAAATTCACCACGTGTTTCGACCACCGCGTCACGCAAGCACCCGACTGACAGTGACTCAGTCTAACTTCATCATGTTTATGCTAATTTTAATTAATTCTAGCAGATTACACTTAATATTTTAAACAAATTTTGATATTCATGTTAACTTGGCATTAAAGTTACACCGGACAGGTATGTAACCTGGAGTGTTGTATTACATGGGGATGAGAACATGAAAAATTGGATGTAAAGCCACAGATGTTTATGGAGTAGCACAAAAGAGAATAGCACTTGGTTAGTTTCCACATGATGAGAATGTTAAAAAAAAACCATCAAGCAAATACTGTGGAGTGGATGCTGAAACAAACCAAATATCAGCCCACAACTGGAAGGTTATGCTTCTAAGCCAAAGACAGAGTAGTCACTCATGCTGCTCTAGTCATTAATGCCTCAGGTAACTAGAATCAGCAGAAATTTTCTGCAGAAACTAACCTAATATTACTTAAGGCATTGTCCAGTCATACTCCAGATATTTATTCCAGCCACTGGCAACTGAAATTAGTAGAAATTTCCTGTGGAAACCAAGCTAATAATACTTTAGATATTGACCACTAACAGATACTCACCAAGTAACTCAATATTCATCTCTCAAATGCTTGTGAAATCAAACTCTATACTTCTCAGTAGAGACAAACAGGTGGTGACAATATTACATCAAAAGCCTTATAATTTAAAATTGAAGGTCTGAAAATTAGAACAAAATACATATTATTGGATTGATCTAATTATTATAATATACATTTTAATTGAACATTGCTTGCATATAATATATACTATGCAAAAGAAATTTACTGGACTTACATGAAAAAGATTACTGAATAATATTGAAATTTAAATAAATAAAAAATATTGATATTACCTTTACCAACACAATAATCATATTTTTCAGTAGATTTACAAGAGAATACATAAGTAAATGCTAGCAAAGAAGAAAAGATTTTTAAACTCTGAAATAAAATGTCACTGAAAGTAAGTAAACATAGTTTGAAACTTGTAAACAAGTTCTATTTTACCCTGTGGTTTGTGCATTTATTTATAAGATATTATGTAATAGGGCATGTATTTTTTTCACAACTAGCTCAGTATAAACAATTGAGCAAAGTAAGCAACAGCAGACACCTTAATGCACTTTACTCTTTTCATTATTTCTCATTTACTTCCATCTAGATAGGGAGGGCTAGAGTTTAATCCCATAGCTGCCATGGTCTGTTCATGCTTGACTATCAGCAGCAAAAAATTGTCCAGCAGCTGCTATACTTCAATAGTGGACTTCACACCTCCACCACACTCATTGAAGGGCCTCCACTTCAAGTTGCAGCACAAAGGATGGGGATCTTGCTTAAAGCATCACTATTACTTTTCAGATCTTATTGATAAACACAATCACTACTCTTAAGGTGTTAACATTAGTCATTTAAATCCAATATATATAAACTGTCACTATTAGAAATTCAATTAATTTTTATTTATTTTTTAGTACTGTGAGTTACATCCCCACTGTTTTTGTGATTTACACTTACCCAACAAAAAGTTTATTTAAAAACTACTCCCATGAACTTCTATAAAAACAATCTTCATAAAAAATCTTTGAACTTGATAACTTTTTACATAGAAAAATTTACAATGTAGAGGTTGACAAGTAGAGAACAGGTTGCAGAAATCACAAATACTGAATCATTTGCATTTAGTACAGTGCGTGTGCATCATCAGATAACAAGCAGGAAGTATTTATTATTCTAATTTTCATGAAAATTAAATCACAACTATAAATTCTGCAATTTCAGTAAATTTGCTTGACATTGTTTTTCTTGATGCAGCTAAATTTGAATTGACAGTCATTCCTATTAATGCCTTCACCAGTTACTCTTTACACTTGCAGAAAAGTCCACTACTGAAATCCAACTCCTGTGATCCTTCTTGATCTTGTTTATTGTTCATTCAAAAACTTGTCTATGTAGCCCCAGGCCAAAACATAGAAGAGTTATTGCCCTAACTCTACAATATGAGTTGATTTATTTAAATTTATAGGTGCTGACAACATAAAAATGCTCACAATACACAGGAGGTGCTCTCAATACACAGGAGGTGCTCTCAATACACAGGAGGTTCTCTCAATACACAGGAGGTTCTCTCAATACACAGGAGGTTCTCTCAATACACAGGAGGTTCTCTCAATACACAGGAGGTTCTCTCAATACACAGGAGGTTCTCTCAATACACAGGAGGTTCTCTCAATACACAGGAGGTTTTCTCAATATACAGATGTTAAAGTTCTCTTACTCAATAATGGAAGTAGGATATCTTCCACTCATCACAAGGTCTCTACTAGTGCTCCCATTTTCAAGAAATCACTTCAAACAATAAACTACTGGGATATTATAGGCTGTTGGTAGAAGTTGAGCCCTCCATAAAAATTATAAAAGCTTTTGGTGGTATACTATACGCTGTAAACAAACAGTCTCTTCTTCTTCTTGTTTCACTTTTATTGGAGTTTCGATGGCTCCATGCAGCTCCACGCCTTCAGGGATGTTTTATTGTTTTCTGAAATTGAGCACCCAGGTTGAAAATGGATACAAGAGGTTTTTCTGGGTAGTTCTACTCGGGGATTCCGTTCACTTCTCTGAAACGTTGCAATTTTCAAGAAATTTCAGATGGTTTTAATTTTCCTTATGGATGTTTAATAGTTAGCAACTATTTTAACAATTTGTTTTTGAGTTGGTTCCAGAAAGAGTCCACCTCCAAGTAAATTCTTCAAGCAGAAAGGCACATTTAGTGGAGTCAGGGAATTTTTCATGGTGGTACGTTCTGCAGCGTAGTAAGGGCAAGAGAAACAAATATGGTCGATACTTTGTTCAGCACCAAAAGAGCAATAGGGATCTTCCACAATGCTGAAGCGATAGAGGTGTGACCGGAGCCCCGTGTGTCCGACACGAAGACGAGCAAGTGCTGTCTCAATGTCGCGGGTCTTGCGTGCAGACCACGGCCACTGCCCCGTATTATCTCGAATTTTCAGTAGATGACGTCAATTCCCCGTCAGTTGAATACTCCTCAACCACACCACTCAGTCTTCCACTTTGTTTTGAATGCAGTATTGGTGAGGTTCTTAATTTCTTCAGAAGAGGATGGCGTTAGGGTGCGGTACCGCAGCAAATGGGCATTTTTTGCTGTTTCATCTGCAGCCTCATTACCAGGGATGCCCTTATGGCCTGGAATAAACTGTAGGTATACCCAATGGGAAGAAGCAATGTTAAACAGTTTGTCCTGTATATTGAATACTAACGGTAGGTAATTTTTTGGCCTTGTATTCTGTATGAGATGCAAGGAGCTCAACGAGTCACTGAAAATTACATACTTTTCTTCTTGACAATTATTCAGCAATATCCATTGAAGTGCTTCATTGATGGCAATAAGTTCACACTCCATGATGTGAATTTAAGGTCGGAGTTTGAAGTTTATGGTGACTCCTCTGGAGGGGATCACCACTGCAGCAGATGCAGAACAGGTAGGTTCAACAATACAGGAGCCATCAGTAAATATACGAGTGTATCCAGAGTAGTTTGTGTCTATTAATTCGTGGTATATTTGGAGCACATTTTGATTGGTTTGAGAAGATACAGAGGTAGGGAGGAAATCAGTGCATATATAGGTCTCCACCTTGAACCAGGGAGGGAGCGGTGAAACCAGTGGTGCTGCGTTGCGAGCCGGAATCTGCAGGTTTACATTAGTAAAAAGGGCTCTTGCACGTGAATTCATGGATGGCAAAAGTCTTGAAGACAATCCCTCTGCAGGAAATTGAGCTAGTAGTAAGTCATCAGCCATATCGTTGGGAAGTTACTGAAGTTTACTGTAGTACTGACAAGTTAGTAGATCTCTGTGTATTGTCAAAGGGAAGATGTTTGCTTCTACTTCCAGTGAGGCTGCGGGAGAAGTTTTTCGGCATCCAGTGGCAATGTGAAGGCAATGGTTTTGAATGCTGTTTAGCTGAAGAAGATTTGAAAGCACAGCAGTACCATACAGTAGCGCAGCATAATCTAGTCGGCTACGGATGAGGGTTTTATAGAGATAAATTAGTAATTTCGGGTCAGCACCCCAATGCCTATGTGATACTGATTGTAGTAGGTTGAGCAATGGTGCACAGGATTGTTTGAGGTATTCCACTTGATGATGCCAACGGAGCTGAGGAGAGTCCAACATGACTCCAAGGTACTTGAATTGTTTTGTAAATTCCAATTGCTGTCCTCCCACTGTAATAGGAAGTGGGTTAATTCTTTTGTTTGTAAAAAGCATGCACTTAGTTTTATTGAAATTTATTTTTAGACCCCATTTTTTTGACCAGTTATGAAGTGCAATGAGCTGTTGCTGTAGGGTATCCGTTGCAATGCGAGGATTAGGGTGTTGGTATAGAAAGCAAGATCATCGGCATACTCACAGGAGCAGATCCCTTCCTCCACTGGCGTATCATACATCATAATGTTGAATAACAAAGGTGACAGCACTGCCCCTTGCGGAACACCACTCCTCGCTATCCTCTCTTACGAGTAGGTACCCTCCATGAACACTTTGAAGGGTCTATCCTTCAGGTACTCTTGCAGCCATCGCAACATTGTTCCCCTAACACCGCACCGACTCAACTTTAGAGAACTCCGATCGGCCATACTGTGTCAAAATCACTTGAGAAATCAACAAAGAGGTACAGCATAATAGATTTGTTTACCGGTGTTGATCTTATTGCAGCCTCTAGCTTTGTGACTTGCTCAATTGAAGGGTGGACAGCACTAATGGACTACTTGCATTTTTTCCCACGGGAAAAAATGCAAGTAGTCCACTAGTGCTGTCCACCCTTCATATAGTAAACTACTGGATCGTAATCGCCTCTGTCAGCACGGGAGTGGACTACTTGCATTTTTTCCCGTGGAAAATATATTATATTTACCACGGGAAAAAATGCAAGTAGTCCACTAGTGCTGTCCACCCTTCAATTGCAGACAGTCTCCTTCGGTAGCCTCCTTGCGTTTTCCTGAAGACACCCTTCTGTTCTAGGAAAAATGTGAGACGGCTAACTATTAGTCTTTCCATTAATTTTTGTACGCAGGACAGCAAGGAAATTGGACGATATGAATCCACGGATGTTAGAGGCTTATTTGGTTTGGGCAGGGGAATGATTATTGCAGGCTGCCATACTGTGGGAAGCATTCCAAATTGCAGGCTTTTGTTGTATAATTGGAGGAGCCATGTTTTGTAGTTGTCTGGCATGTGCTTTAAGTGTTCATTATGTATGTCATCATGGCCTGTAGCTGTACCCCTCATGGAGGTCAGTCCCCTGTTCAGTTCTAGTATATTAAATGGATCATTTATTACGGAGGGAGTATCATCATTTAATGGTATAGCAAGAGGAATCAGAATATGCCCCGGGAAAGGTGACGGAGATGGGGATGTCAGTCTTTATTGGTAATGGTCAGCCAAAGCATTTGCTTTAGAAACTGAGTCAGTGATAATTGCATTGTTTGTTAGAATAGGCTGAGCTTTTTTACAGAAAGGGGTTTGAAGATTTTTTATGCATTTCCATATTAAAGAAGCAGAAGTGTCCGTAGTGATGCTATTGCAGAATGAGATCCAAGATTCCTTTTTAGCATTTTTAACCTCATGTTTGACTACCGCCTGACAGCGTTTGTATGCAATAAGATTTACTTGTGATGGTTGATTGATGAGAACTAGTTTTGCCTCTTGTTTTGCTTTCACTGCTACAGCACATTTTGAGTTCCACCAAGACTTATCATACTTACGCCGGGTGTATTAATTTCTTTTTCTGAAAACTTTGTGGCTGGCCTCAATCAGATTACTTGTAAAGTTTGTAAATTCCCTATGTAGATCATCCATTCCTTGGAGCTCAGGCTGTTGCAAAGCAGCTGTCCAGTTCTCCCATGTCGCACTTCCAAATTTCCATGTTGGCCGTTTTCTGAAACCTGCAGTTGATGGAGCCACTCCAATACTGGTTACAACAGGATAGTGGTCACTTCCCATATCTTCTTTGGTTGTTACAGCTACTGTGGGCTGAAAGTTTGCAGAGACGAAGGTCAAATCAAGTGTAGAAAATGAATTCTGGTAAACATTGTAGTAAGCTGGCAAGGAGGGAGGAGTTATTAATGATATAGAAGTGTCATCCAGCAACATTTGAGCTATATTCCGACCAGTGGTGTTGGCCGGCTTTGTAGGTTCCCACATTGGATGATGAGCGTTAAAATCCCCCACTACAACGCGGGCAGGTTGCAATTGATTTGTGTAGTGTATTAGCTCCCTTGTAGTTACTATTTTGTTTGGGTTGTAAGCACAGAGCACAGAAAGTGGAGTACCGTTTTGCAAGTAAATATGTTAATTCCCAACACTTCAAGACAACTGGGGAAAAGTTTTGTCAGTTGAAGCTCAGTGTAGGTGATATCACTCCTAACAAGTATTGCCACCCTACCACCAGCATGCATATCTATTCTGTGCATGTAGATTGCTGTGTACCCAACAAAACGTGGTTCAAAATTTGGTGAAAGCCAAGTCTCATACAGACACAATGTGTGGCTTGAGGGTGTAAAGTGTAATTTTTAGGTGACTTAGTTAATTGCAAACACTTCTGCAGTTCCACCTAAATATATTAAGTTCTTTTTGTGCCTCCATTTTGCTGTTTTATTGGTGAATTCAGTGTCAGTAGAATTTTGTGAAGCTGTATTGTTATGGAGTTTTCCAGTTGAATTTTTAGTTCGAGTGCCAGTATTGTGCTTGGTTTTTTGTGAGGGTTAGTTCGTCCAATGACAGGAGAAGGTGTAATATCCATGGGAGGCAAGATTCTTGAAATTTCCTCAATAGTCTTTTGGGAGATTATATTAGACCATTGAGATTGGTCCAGGGGTTGTTGAGAATTTTCTGATGGAGCATGTAGAGATTGAAGTTGAAATGTTTCTGCAGCAATTTTGTGTATCATCTCTGGTGCATCCATCTGAACATCTTTCTGACTTGCAGCAGTAAATATCCTTATCAGGAGATCCAACAGCTGGTTGATGGTGACGTGTTTTTGTGCGGTTGTTTGGAGTTCATCAATGGTTTGGGTACCTACAGTCTTGGTTTTTGGTGTTTTTGGAATCTGTAGATTGCCAGAATCTGGTTGATGTCTTGACAGAGTTGTGTTAGTAGGCAGCACTGATTGAGGTTGAGATGTTGGTGTTGCAGTTTGTTTAAGTACTTGCTTTACTGCACCTCTGTAAGATAACTTTTGTATTTGGCGTGTTTTTTTCCACTTCTTTTGCTTGTTTCATTTTTGGGCATCCTCCATAATTAGCTGTATGGTTTCCACCACAATTGCAGCAATTTCGTCCAATGGTTTTATTACCCTCATTGCTGGTGTGGGGGCCACTGCATACCACACAGCGAGGAGCAAACCTGCAGAATGCAGCACTGTGCCCAAATCTTTGGCACTTGTAGCACTGCCACGGTTTTCCAATACATGTATTCACCCGGTATTGTTGGTAACCTTTTCTGACATATGGAGGTAGACTGTTTGAATCAAAAATTACTTTGAACATTGATGTTTTGATTTTTTCCTTGCCCTTGAAGATTTGTTCTGCCACAGCTCCTTTGAATCCTGCTTCCTTCAGTGTTTCTGTTAGGTCTTCATTGGAAGTGTCCTCACCAAAGGGTCCGATAACTCCCACAGAGGTGCTCTGGCTTGCTGGAAGCCGACATTTGACCTTCCAAGGGCCTATCTCTGTTATCTTCAGTAGTTCTGAGAGGTCTTCATAATGCCTATCCATGGTGACAACAAGTAAATTCCTACCAAGGTTTTTGGTGATCTTGCCAATACCCCAGTTCCCAAAAGTAGAAACTGCCAGTGCTTTAGCAAGTTTAATTTCATTTGAAAGGAAACTTTTGTTAGTGGGATCATCTACTGGTTGGACCAAAACCACTGTTGCTGCATGGATGTTTAATTGTTTTTGTTTATTTCTCTTGGTCTTTGTCCTGGTGTGATTGGGTTGTCCTCTTCTGAACTTATGTGTAGACTTTCACTAGATCCCTCAAAATTTGGTATTTCAAATTGATTTTTTTAGTAAAAATAGTAGTTCCTGTTGGTGGAGGATATTGTTTCTGGCTGAACAATTTCTGAGGTCTTCATTGCTGTTTCCAAATTCAGTGGGTTTCTTTCCGTCAATAGACCCTCTTCTTCTACATTTGATGCAGTTTGAGACGTTGAAGGTGGTCGAGAAGATTCTTGCAAAGGGGGCCAGGCTTCAGTTTCTTCTCCCAAAGAGGAGACAGAGCCATTGCCCTCCTTATGCCTTCTCTTCGGCATAAGAGTCTTGATTTTTTACTTCTGCTTTGATTGATCTTTTTCATCTTTTTCTGTTAAAAGTCACAGTAGCACGCTAGTTTGCAATTACTCCTGTCACCAAAAACTTCCAGTCAAAACATGAGACACTTTCACCAGCTCTGTTGGTTGGTTGGTAGAACTGGAGCCCTCTAAAAAGGCTCCAAATAGGCTTCTGGCAAGTGTAGTGACACTCAGCCCACCAGCCTGGACTCCAGCAACTGCACTGCAGCTCAGGTTCTTGTCAAAATTTCAGTTTCTGAATTGCATTTGAGCTGCAAACGTGAGTCTTGGGGCATCAAAGACAATCCCCAACACCCTCTGATGTAAGTTACGCGTATTACATCAGGTATGCTGTGTTTCTTGGTGAAGATTTGTTGTGAACATTTTGCTGGGTTCACTATCAGTTTCCATTTTTTAAACCATGCTGCTAGACTGTGCAAGTACCTTTGAAGGCAAGCTCTCACTTCCGTTAGAGAATCACCTTTTGAGAGTAGGGTGATATCATCTGCATATATGATTAGTTGTACCCCATCGGCAACTGGCAGGTCTGACAACATGATGTTGAAAAGCAGTGGGCTA
>VCRD01005925.1:0-14863 GCA_006783055.1 Trinorchestia longiramus
CACGAGAAATGACCTGTTGCCACCGCCTGAACAAGCGCCTAACTCCTCCTCATGCTGCGTGGGGGGATGCAGCGTCAGGAGTTACTAGAAAAACCTGACTTTCTTCGTAGCAAAGTTTTGTTCTGAGTAAAACTTGTCAAACTCGGTCCAGGAAACAGAATTTTTGTGTTCGCTGCTTGTCTTCTGGCTTGCATGCGCTCACAACTCAGGGCTTGTGTTCAGCACTAAAAGCATAACCAACTTTTGCACACAATCAAATGACTTAATTCCTTTGAACTTAGGTGTAATTTTCAAAGCGGTGGTGTATCTATTGTGACTGAGCACACATGACGTAACAGTACAGTGTGCTACACGTGACGTACCAGTACAGTGTGCTACACGTGACGTACCAGTACAGTGTGCTACACGTGACGTACCAGTACAGTGTGCTACACGTGACGTACCAGTACAGTGTGCTACACATGACACACATGACGTAACAGAACAGTGTGCTACACATGACACATTGTGCTCCACATGACAGCAGCTGCGCAACAAAAACACAACACCAAGTCAGCACAACATTTAGTTTCTAAATTGTCCTCAAACAGAAGTAAAGCCAAATCTTAGATTTGTAGATCTCTATGGACATATACGTTTTGTTTGTTTGCTTGTTTGTTTGTTTGTTTGTTTGTTTGCTTGCTTGTTTGTTTGCTTGTTTGTTTGCTCATAGACCACATGAACGCAAACACTGCCCAGGGGTTACTCATGCTTGATAAAAGCATAAAAAACATTTTGTAGGTTAATGAATACTACACATAGTTGGTGATCCGATAATTTTGAAAAGAGACAACTAAGATTTTAGACTGTAATGTCCTAACACAACCGTTCTTCTTTAAATGCAGGTATTCATTTATTAAGATTAACATCACTTTTATAACATATATGTATTCCATGATACTTTCATTATTAGTTGTTACACCAAAAGACATAACGATGAATGGTTGAATATGATTCATATTACTTTAATACTATGGTACTAAAATGAGATGAGTTATACTATTATTACAACATTATTATGAACAAAATATATCATCGATGTTTCACGTCCCTTTAAAGAAGACACTGAAATAAATGTTCTTCTTATAATTAATTTTCAGTACTTCTTCAATAATAATTTTAATTTGAGCGCAATAAGTGCATTAACTAACACAGCTTCTCATTACACTACTATGGTGTCTTTTAAATGCACGTCTAGCATTCTCATACTGAAGTATTTTTGTATAGAATACAAGTAAGATTGTGTACTCTGCAATATCTGAAGTGATAAGGTAAACTGAACAGGCATTTCCTAGTAGCTCAGGGGATCACTAAATGCAATATTCATCGTTATGATTCAGGAGTTCTTAGTTCTCTTACTCAGATCTTTATATACTCTTGAATGCAATAATGTAGAAACAAGAAGCCTCATCCACTTTAATTGTAGTTATACTGTGTGTACTGGTGGTTATTTTGAATCTTGAAAACTGTCTCGTGAAAACACTATTAGTATTGAGTGCAACACTCCCAGAAATAACTATGAACCGATAAGCGTCTATGTTATAAAATTCCAAGTACAATACAACAATTAGGACTACTGTTCAATAGTGGTACCGAGGTCACAGCTACATTAAACATGACTTAGGTGCATCTGCAGCTCATGCCAGACGGCCTTGCGAAAAGACAGAGACTTTTTTGTTCAGTATTTTCTTGCACTTTCCGTAACTTCCAATATATGAAGTCCAGTAACGAATTTTATGACCTTAAAATACTTTTGAATAGATTATCCATGAAAAAAACTGTATTTTGAAGATAATGTCATGATGCGTTCAGTTGCCTAAGACAAACGAATAAATTGAAAGAATATAAGTACTTTTTCTAGCTTACATAGAGGAAAATGATGTCCACAGTAGTAATCTGTCAAGTAGACGAATGAATTATTTCCGACCACGCTCCTGCAATTGGACAAATAATGGATCACATGCAAGTAATTATAACCTATGTACTTTGTTCTTTGCTTTCTTTAATGTCTCTAATGTCTTTGTGGCATCTTTAAAAACTAATGCTGTTATATTTCTCATGTACTAACTTTATTGGAAATATACGTTTTTGTTTATTTGTTTGTTTGTTTGTTTATTTGTTATTGTATGTTATCTACTTCATAAATTTGATGAAATCCAATTACAACTTTTTTTGTATGTTGATTTTCTAGATTTTGAAAAAACGTATTGAAAAATATTTTCTTTCCTTATCGTTTGCATAGAAATAATCACGATAAACGTAAGTATTTTCAAGATTTTTTCATTGGCATTTATGCCATTTTATATCGACAATGAATCATTTTCAATTGATCTCTTGAACTTTTTCCATTCACTCCACTAAATTACTGGGTATTAAATACTGCACGGATTGAAATAATTTTACTCCGCAGTGCTATTGGAGTAAAGCATCATTTTATGATTCTTTTTTCTTGTACATCACCTGAGACAGAGATTGTGCCTTAGCTGTTGCTGCGGCAATCAATGTTGCTACCGTCGTTATGTTACACGTAGAAAAATAAAAGTGCTGTCAGTATAATCGACGTCTCTAAAAAGACATTATAATTGATTACTAATAAAAGAATACAAAATATGAGGTTCATAACTTATATTATTTCCGAATTAAGTTGATGTGGATGCCTAAATGCTGTCAGAGATAATGAATTAGAAATTTATTTCAAAATTTGATTAGAAAAAAGATTTGCTTACTGTAATCAATGCTTAAATATCAATAAAAATACATTTTTTGGGCTTAAGTCAATTAGGGAAACTTATTTAATCACGAATATATGCACACCAGGAACATTTGCTGGTACTGGATCATGAATTCATGCAGCCGAAGCTCCTACCGGTGTACGACCTTGAAAATATAACTCGTAAGACGACAAAATGAATTGTTTAAATGCAGATTCAAGTAGCCGTATGCTTTATCAAATATTTTAAGTAACACAGAGTTATATATGATACAAGTTTTTGATATAAAAATAGTTAATCTTTATGATCCGGTACGGGATTAAATACCAGCTCTTTAAACTCAAGGACGACCAGTTTTTTTGAGGTGCTTTAATAAATCTCAGATTGTTTCAGGGTGCCATATTTCAAAATATGGATTTTATTTTATAGTTTATATTACTCTTGTCAATTTTCAAATGATTTTAAATAAAATAAAAATGCTACACTCCATATGTATTAAAATATTTGGGTATAACCCAGCCCATCCCATTCAAAGGTTCCAACAATACGCAACCTTTTTAGCTACTTTTAAACTTAGTCAGCTGATTATTTCGTGAAACATAAATGATGATATTTCATCCAAATTTATCATTAAGAGTGTTGAATTTATGAATTTATGTATAAATTTCCCATTTGTTTTCGCATTTCATGATTATTTTCAGGTCGATTATAGATATCGCAACTCGGTCGTCGCTGACGTTCCGCGATATGTTGTATAGTTTAGAAATTTGCTTTAGATTGTAACTGTATTTAGCTGTTATTTCTATTTTATTTATGTACGTTGGTGTCATGTGAGCGGTTTGAAGTTTCTCTTGTATAAGGTGAGTGAAACAAGTTTGCTGTTATATTTCCGTGGTATGCTTGTGACAAGTGTGTGTGTTGAACAGCTGGTTGTCGGAAAGTGCCAAGTCTCTTGCTGCCGCTAATCAGAGGTTGTTGTGGGTGGTCACCTGATCAATTATTTCGATGTGTTCTTTTATTTCATAATGAGTACATGTAGTTTTGGTAATATTCTGAGAAGAGTTTATTGTACCAAGGGTCGTAATGTTACGTAGATTGCTCGAATATTTTGAACTCCTGTAGGCTTTGAAGTTTAGGACTTGTTTTTATATAATTCTATGGTTAAAGTAGAAATCAGTAGATAGATTCATATAAAATTGGAAACGAAAAAACCTCAACAGATCAGCCTCTTGTAACAACTTTGATTTTGAACTTGAATATTTGAAAATATTTAAAATGGAAAAGTTCATTTAGTGAACTGTGCTGTGTAATTTTTTTAGTTTACTCCAAACAAATTACACTACTTTCAAGAGGCAGCTACTCAATTTCACAAACTATGATGTTTTCCATTAGCTAAATTATTTCTTAAATGAATAGTTTGCAACCAACACCAAACTCTCACATTGTTCCACCCATGAGTTCCTGTACTGGGAAAACATTTTACTGCTTCTTGTTATGTTTGATAATTTAATGCTACTGCATACTTATGCTGTAATTTAACTAAACAAGAATTTTTTATTTCTGGTGTCAATTTCAAATTTATAAAAACTTTCTCTTAAATTTTGTAAAGCATGTGTGCACTTAAGTTTTTCTCATGCCATTTAAAAAGCTTTTCATATCTCTATTACTATTTAGTGCCTACCAAATAGTTATCATTCCAAAGTATTTGTTGCTTCATGCAGTGTTTGGGAGGTACAGAAAAAATCTTCAATGAGTTAAAGGTTTGATGAATTTGTTGCTTTGAAAGTCTCAAAATTCTTTTAAATTTTTGTATTAATTTTACTAGTTGGCAAGCAACAAAAGGTAGGGGCAAATAAGCTGCTGCAAATTTTGAAAACAAGAACTGTGAATGCAAGTTTGCTGATGAAAATTTAGCCAAATTAATTTTTAGAAGAAATATTGATGGTGCATCAATAAGGAAACTTGTATTTGCAGTCCATAGTTTTGTTGAAAATATCAGTGCATACATTTTGTAATAGACAATGTATCTCCATCTCTCTCTCTCTCTATGTGTCTGTCCCATTACTTTCTATCTATTACTGAATAAAAATTATTGAACTGAAAACATAATGGGTATGCATGTATTATGAGCATTGCATTGTGGATACCAAAGGTGCTGCATCACTATTAAATACTCCATTTTTCCATTATTGCCTTTTTTCTTACATGCCATGTTATTGGTAACACAGTTCAGAATATGTTCTATATATATTCACAAAAATATTCAGATTTTGATAGAACCATGGGTATACCTAAAAAATTCATTTTATTTCATAGATCCTTAGTTTTATCACTTTCAAACCAAGGAATTTAAATGGGTACCATCTGGGACATGTTATTGGTAGACAAGATACAGAATGGAAGTTCTGTACATTAATGAAAAGTAATGATTTAAAATAGAATAATTCATCATAAATCTTCAATACATTCATCTTTATAATAATTTCAAATTAGTCAAATCTTTGTTGTGGAATTTGCACAGAAGCTCTCTAGTTTATGTATCTCTGGGAAGTACGAGTATACTCTCGAATATGTACTCTACAGTGAAGTGCAAGCATAGGTGCAGGTACTCACTGGATTCTAATGAACATTTGATCCAATATCTTATGAACATTTAATCCAATTTCTCATGATTTGGGTTAATATGTAAGTGCCATGTTCCAAGTCAATTACCTAGTAGGTGATTCTTCAAATGATTTGTTATAGATCAATCTTCATCTACAGTAAAATAATTTCATTGTTGATGTTAATTATTCAGCTGGCTTAGTTTTAGTAAGTGTTACTCATTAATAGTATGCTATTAGTAGGTATTTAAAGGTGTCAAGCTTGTCTAAGATCTTCAGATTTGTTGGAGAGAAAGATAAAGTATTTAAATGTAATATGTAGATTTTATAAAGCTGTTTTTAAGACTAAAATTGGTAGAATGGAATTTAAAATGGTTTCTGTGGATCTTGGTGAGGTTTCAATGCATGTTACAAACTTTACACCCACAGAATATTCAGGAACTAAGATAATTGACTGAGAGTTAAATAATCCTTGTTAACATCTACTTCTTGTGTTTATTTTACAGTACAGTAAAGCTTAGTGTTATAGACTTGGTTGTATTTCTGGACCTGGCATATAATATCTTATGGTTTAACCTGAATTTTCTTCAAAATGAATTGCATGTAAATACAATCAACCAATCCAGCCTTAGAAATGGAACATGTAACGATTCCAGCCTCAGAGACACAGAACAATCAACCATTCCAGCCTCAGAAACAAAACAATTAACCATTCCAGCCTCCGAGACACAGAACAATCAACCGTTCCAGCCCTGGAAATGAAACGTGTAACAATTTCAGGTCTCCGAGACACAGAACAATAAACCATTCCAGCCTCTGAGACATAGACCAATCAACCATTCTAGCCTCTGAGACACACAACAATCAACCATTCCAGCCTCAGAAACAAAAAATTTAACCATTCTAGCCTCAGAAACAGAACAATCAACTATTTCAGAATCGGAAATGGAAAAATTAACCATTCTAGCCTCAGTAACAGAACAAGTAACCATTCCAGCCTCAGAAGCACAGTACATATTTAGCATTTTATTATTTTTCTGTGGAATTATATAGTATAAGCTTAAAATATATATCATCAATTATAAATATATGAAAAGGATGAAAATGGAGTACTTAGGATTTTCATTTTACCTTTGTTGGTATTTACTGTCACAGAGGATGGTGGGATGGGAGTGAGTGTAGAGGCAGTAGGGGAAGCTACTGCTTGAAAAATAAACAGTTATGTCACATCAGCCAATATTATGGTTGCTTTGTACATCAAAATTTTGAGGGTGATAAATTTTTGCTAGTATGTACTGATTGACAAGATTGAAAATATGAATACAAAATATCTTGTTCAAATATAATTTTCTTCTTCACTTCAACAGCAATCAGTAATTTTCTTTTTGTGGCAATATTGACAGTGGGAATGCAACACCATTAGACTTAGACTTAGATTTGAGGGCCAGCGTTTGGCTGGGGCCTTTGTAATGGCCTTTAATTTCCTCTAATACACACACTCATACAACAGGATGGCATCCCAGAGTTTTTCTCCTGTGAGCCAGGGTTGTCTAAAGTAATTCTTCTAGGACCACCCTGAGTCATTTCATGCAGTTTCAAACCCAATAAAGTTTGAAATATGCAGTACTGTACCAAAGAATGTTGAAACTTCACATGACATGGAACAACTATGAGTCTATATTAGCATGCTTGGAAGCAGAGAAATGGAGAAATTTCCATAGCATAAGAGTGACCATACTCATTTAAGTGTTATTACTGTGGGCCAGTTTTAATTTATCAATTTGTTGTACAAATGCTGTGGTTTATCACATGTTCCTACCACAGAAATACTGGCCTACTGGCTCTGGTCAGAGGCTACTTTTCATCCTGTTCCATGGCCTGCAGTTAACTATTATCACTGTACCTCAATAGCTCTTTTTATTATTTTATTGCTCTGGAGGAAAGAGGTCAGCAGCTCTTTAGCCTACAATTCAGCACATCAAAGTCTGATGCACAAATGTCTTCTTTATCTATTGCTTTCATCTCCTCCTACCAGAGAATGATTTCATGGGTATTGTTTTGTAGCTTTTCTTGAGGACTTGTCATCTTTTAAGGATATGTAAGATTCTGTAGCTCCAGTAAAGATATATTTTGTAAGTATTCATCCTTGCCAGTTTCTCTTGAAAACTTGTCATTTCCTGTATAAATTCATATCTATTTGGAGCAAACTCAGTAATGCTTGTTGCTGGAGTTAGCCTCAAATTTGGTTGGTGTATTCATTCATATTTATCTTGTATGGCTTGCTTGTAGAAACAAGATAATTTTAATTGCACAAGTTACTGATCCATTAGCAACCATTTGTTGTGGTGAGTTCATGTGTCATTATTATTGGTGAGTGATGCATGGCTTTGTTTGCAGGCAGTGTGAACAAGAATGGTGAGGCAACAACTGTGATGAGATCAAGCCCATCTCTGCTTCCTGCCACCATACAGCAAATTGGCTTCAGTTTACCCCTATTTTTCACATGCAGTGTGGCATCTTAGCTGCAACCGTTTTTGTTCATTATTCTATAGCAGTTTGTTACATAGACCTCTTAGCTGTCACCATAGCTATTGCTGCAAGACACTTTAGCTACCACAGTACTACAGCAAACCTGATTAGTTTTCCCACAATTCTAGTACTGCACTCTTGCCAGATCAGGATTCAAGAAAGAATCCCTGGTTATCATAGTACTGAGTTGACACCTGCATTTCATTGGAGTACGACTGTAAGGCAAAATAATTATCACAGTCTTGCAAGTAAGCTTAGTGGATTGTCTACAAAACTGGATGGTGAGCTTAGAGAAGCCTCTTGTACCCACAGCAGTGCAAAGCTCTCTGTTCTCCTTGGTTATTGGCTAAAATGAATGGAGGATCATCCTCAGGAAGCTCGGGCAGTGCTGCAGCATCCAGCACACCCTCAGCAGCAGCAGCACAACCGCAGCAACCTCGTACAGCAGCAGCACCATGCAACAGCAGCAGCAGCGGCACACTCACTTCAAACCCTGTGGGCAGTCTTCCAGGAGTGAGTAGCGCTGCTTCTTCTGGTGGTAACTGTTCATCCTCCTCATCCGTTCCTTCACCTGCATCCAGACCTGTCACTCAAGTTGACAGCTCTGCTGCTCCCAAAAGCACCAGCCCCCAACCCAAACCAGAGACGACCAGCTCCAGAACTACAAGCACCACTGCACCCAGCTCCTCGGTCAGCACCTCTGCCCCTGTGAGCAGCACAACCTCAAGCGTCTCTCGTCTGTCTGCTACAGGAGGAATTGTGCCTGGTACAGGGCGCCCCAGTGGAGACGTGAGGCAGTACCAGGCCCTCAAGATGAACGGAGACACCCTCAAGTCACAGGCCAGAGACAAGAAACTGCCTAAGGTGAGTCTGCTTCTTGTTCTCTCTGCTGTACTGATCATTGTATGCTCGAAGTGGGGGAAAGATTTTTAAATGATTGAGGGGGTAATGTATAGATTGTTATCAATGAAGTAAGTTACATTCCACTGATTGTCGATTATTAGTAGGGAAAGTTGCAGTTGTGAAAATAGTAATTGCCAGCTTCTTTTCTTATTAATTCATGTATTTTTAGGTCATTAGGTTGTTACTCAAAAATCCTGGAATTGTTTACTTCTTTATTTTTCATTTTCCAGTTTTCATAAAATTTAGTTTTATATTCATTGCTAGTTGTAGAGTTGAATTCATATCTTTGATAAATTGTATTCATGAATCCCTTATCTTTTTCTTTTAGGAGATTTTGGTGCAGCTAAAGACTAGATTCTCTGCTTTTGAACTAGCTTTTTTTTGTTGTTAGTTAAAGATAGTTTTCGTTATCAGTGGGTTTTCATATTATCTGACCTAATGCTTGGGTCATGGTTTTTCTCCATCACCAATCATGGGGGAATTTCCAATATATCACTCGTGGCAGTGTTGTATTACCCTCACATATAATGAACATTTCTCCCCTTCTTCTGCACATGCATTTTTTCTTGTTTCAATCTGAATTTGTTATAATTCACTGAAATCCTACATTGACCGAAGTTTTCATATTTTACCATAGTGAAGAGGAAGTGTATTTAATTTTGGTTCCATCATTTATGGAATAAAAGAAAATTTTCTAATAGTGGCCAGTTGGCGCACTGCTTGTCTGTAGTAGTAGTAGTACTAGTACTACTGCGTGTGTCACCCTGTGTGTGTACACAGTTACAGTGAGCTGGTGAAGGTAAGTGGTTGCACAGTATGGTCCTGCACACACACACACACACTGGCCTAAGGAAGGCTGTGTGCTGGAGGTGTGGAGGTCAGTGACTGCTGCAAGGTATCAGTTCAGGGAGAGGTGTTGGCACTCAGTGTGCCGGGAAACTAGTACTCAAATATAGCTTACAATTTACAAAATACACTTCACGCATGTAATGCAGCTGGAGGTTGGCTGTCAGTAAGGAGGAGATTTTTAGAGGATGTAGGCAGGTAAGTCGTAGAATGTTTGAGGAATTTAAAAAAAAGTTCATGTACTAGTGTTATATTTCTCTGATTTGGTACTATGTTGCCATGATTGTTTTTACTGTTAACAAAGAGCTGTGTTAACTGCCGTGATTTCTCTAGAAATGTGTTTAGATAATAATGGTGCTTTTAGGACAACTACTTTATTGAATTTGTCTTCCACTTAAGAGATGACTTCTATTTTCTTGCAAATGTTTTATGAAAACTATGAGCAGCTTCCCATTTTGGTTCTGAAAGTTCATGTGTTTTGTGATGACTTTTTATGCAAAATTTCCGTGTTGATGCAAAATGATTTCATAAATTGTACCTAATTTTAGATTGATTGTTCTTGTATATAGAATATAGCTTGCAGTATTGCAAGTGTAGCGCGCCGTGTTACTTGAGGTCTTTCAATTCTGCTTTAGATACACTGCCTGCTTTTTGCTGTCACTGCCAGCATCAAGCCAAGCTTTTTTGCGCGGAGATGACCTTCGCTGGCACTTGAGAAACTCCCCAGCTTCTTGATTATGTTAAATTTGCTTGTCCTACGGCCCCACTTCTCCTTAGGTCCCGTCTCTATCTTAACTAATTATTCTCGGCTTATTCATGTTGTGTAAATTTTAGCGTTTAATGCTAATTACAATATTATGAAATTTAGGTCATTCTCAATGATAGAACTTATTTTACTGAACGTACTTTGAAATCGTGCGTGATTTGGTGGCAGTGGCCATCGTTTTCTCAGTACTCGTAACATTTATGGTCTTTGTTGGCTGATTGTGATGAAATATTGCGCCCTTCTGCGTGTGTGCTGCGTTGTACTCACCAATATAGAATAAGGTGATAGAAACTAGTCGTTTCGCCCATTCTTAGGTTCATACCCATGCCGTGCTACCCAAGTGCCATGCCGTGCTACCCAAGTGCCATGCCGTGCTACCCAAGTGCCATGCCGTGCTACCCAAGTGCTATGCCGTGCTACCCAAGTGCCATGCCGTGCTACCCAAGTCCCATGCCGTGTTGACCAGTATTCTAGTACTGGTGTGTGCCTTGCTAGGTTTACTAGATCTTAGCACAACACAAACTAGCTGAAAAATATAAAACTATTGGACGGTTGAACTTGTGCATAGCGTTATCTCATGGGGAAGGACGGGAGCAAGATGTATTTCGAACGTGTACTACCCACTCCTTTTTGTTCTTGAATTGGACACTGTTGGCGGCTGTGTGCTTCGTCATGGGTTGTGCTACAATGCTGTAGTGGTGGCAAGTAATCAATTCCATACATGATGTTATATTAGAACTAGACAGTACCCGTTGAAATTCCACGGTTTAGATTTGACTAATTTGAAATTATCATGAAGACGAATGTGTTAAAGATCTACGAGGTCAGGAGGTCATCACCAGCTTGGTCGACTGGTGAGCGAATCTGCTTGCTAGCGGAAAGACCCGGGTTCGAATCCCACTGCCGACATGGTTGACGCGGCTAGAAATACGGCATGGGACTTGGGTAAAACAACCGAATAATTATCGAAGTAATTATCCGACCCAAGAATGGGCCAGAAGGTTCGTTCCTATAGCCTCATTCTATTCAATTCTATTCTACGACGAATTATTGTGTTTTGAATGAATAGATTTCATGAACATGTACAGAACTTCCATTCTGTATCTTATCTACCGATGACATGGCTGTGTACGAGAGGAAGGTTAATAACAGGAAAAAATGGAATATTTCATAGTAATCCGGCGCCTTTGGTATCCACAATACAATGCTTGTAATGCATGTATACTCGTTCTGATTTCAGATCAATAATTTTTCTTCAGTAATAGATAGGAAGTAATGAGACGGACACACACACACACACACACAGATGGAGATACACTGTGTTGTGTATAAGTAGATGTTATTGCTTATCTTAGGCGTTTGTTTGGCTAGTTTGAAGCAGACTGCCATTGGGACATGGTAGCTGCACAGGTATGTTGTACTGCTCAGATAAAAGATCGAGTCTTACTGTGCATGGTGAGTCAATTACACAATAACTTTGGAGGGATTGTGAATATTATAATAAATCATAATTGAGATATTATGGATACTATAGAACACAGGATGTTCTCCTTCGCTAACAGTAGTTGAACACGGATAATGGGATATGCGTAAGTCCTGTGACTCTTCTGACCGGCTCCCATTTCTGCACACCGCATTTATTGCATTTCTCCTGATCTCGGCCAGCATGATGACAAAACGTACATATTTCATTTTTTTGGATGGTTAAGATAGAGGTTCCTTGACGAGAGCCTGGAGCATGCACTGATCTGAGCTAAGGACTAGTTATACATAAAAGAGAAGTGGCTTGCTTAACGATATGGAGTTGGCCGCGCTCGTCAGCTTACGCTCTCTTATTGATGATTCCGGAGTGAAAGAGAAAGTGTTGAGCTATTACTGTTCTCTGGTGGCGGGACAAATACAACCTTGTTAATGAAGAATGAGGTTCGACTGCCATCAACAAGCTTTTCTGAGGCTCGAACAACGAAGATCTTTCTTAAGGCTGAATTGTCTGTGTTCTCTCGACGAGTTATAGAATTGAAGTGCTGATGCTTTGCTCATTTTCAAGAGTGACATCAGTGCGCCGTGAGTGTTACTGTTAGCCTTGACGTCTTATAGGAGGGAGTTGTGGGGCGGTGCTTCGTCATGCTGGAGGCAAGGACTTAATACTCCGACGTCTGACTGGACGAATCTTCACGTTGTTGTTGTTTGTGGTGGTGTTTAGTCTTCACGTCAGCTGTGCGTGCATCTTCAGGGGATAATTGGCTGTATTTAGGGTGTTCAGAATACTAGAACTGTTTAGAGTATTTAGGTTACCATGACAGCTTAGGGTATCTGGGATACCAGCTCTGTTTGGGGTACCTGGCATATCAGGTCTGTTTAGGGTATCTGGGATACCAGCTCTGTTTGGGGTACCTGGCATATCAGGTCTGTTTAGGGTATCTGGGATATCACCTCGTTGGGGTAAACACAAGGTGCGGCAACATAACGTCCTTTTTTGAAAGGAACTTCTTTTGAAAGAAGGAAGATATGTTGCCGCACCCTGTACTTCAGTCCGCGCTCCTAGCGTTTTTGACCTTCAGAATTGAATTCCAGTTTGGCGGTTCCGTGTATTGTCATGCTGTCGTTTAAATTCAGCCTCATCATTCAGTTTTGTTTCGTTGCCTCCATTTAGTGTAGACTTCCGTGAAATTTTCTGAACGAATTTCTTCTTTTCTCAAGATGTTCCTTCAAAGCTTTAGAAATTTAGCACACATGTTCACGAAGTGTTCCTGAACCTAACCGAACGATTACGCGTATCACTGCTCTTGAATGTTCGAACAAAATTATTTTTTTTCAAAACCTGGTACTTGATGTCACTACTCAGGGTAAAAGGTCGTGGAAGTAACGCTTTAATAACGCATTTAGGGGAGATTTTTGTACTTGTCCATCAATTTTTAATTAGTGTTGGATATTAGTAATCGTCGGTGCTTGAATTAGAAGTTTGAAATGTGGTGGCTTATGTTTGAATTCACTTATTGAGGTGCACTGAAGGGCATTGCCCCCATTCCCGCTGGATCTGACCGCAACGGTTTTACAGTGATGTGCTTATACATTTCGTAGTGAGCAGAATTGGAGTCGCAACCTAGTCTTAAGAATCCGTGGTGAGCGTTAGTACCGATATCCAATCGTCTTGAGTTAGAAGAATATCGTTCATAGAGGACAGGCAGTTGAGCGTCGTGTCACTGTGTGCACTAAAAGTGACAAAGAAAAAATCTTAGGAACATTGTTCCCGAAGGTTTTGAGTCTTTGCTCATTTTCAGCGAAACTGCACAACCTTTAACGAAAATGTGATCGATATTCTCATAATTAAGTTGGATTAGAAAGTTCGCCAGCTCTCTACTGAACGGAAAAACATATCCCAATAGAAGCAAGTGTATGTATTTACCTTGTAGTATCATGCCTGCCACAACCACACGTTGGATGTATGGATGCTAAACGCACGTGCCTTCACTCAGCAGGTGTCGTGGCGACTGCAACGGTCGTTCTCGATGGTTTTAGCAGTTTACAGAAGGTGTGCAGAGTCTCCACCGTCCGTTCCGTGAGAGTAGGATTGTTGAAGCGAATTTATGACAAGACCTCATGAGCGAGAGAACTCGGAAGCCACTCCTTCAGCCTACCATGCTCGTGTCATGCGACTGCTGTGTGTGATGTAGGTGCGAATACTGGAGTGTGTGTAGGTATTGGCTGGTCCTGCAGTATTGAATACTCAGCAGTGGATGACCCCACGGTATACTGTATACCTGCCTGTATGCTGTATACGTGCCTGTATACGTGCCTGTATACGTGCCTGTATACGTGCCTGTATATGTGCCTGTATGTGCCTGCATACCTGCCTGTATACGTGCCTGTATACGTGCCTGTATACGTGCCTGTATACCTGCCTGTATTGACATCACTTGCCAGTAAGACCTTGAACTTGATGTTGTGTTGTGTTGTGTGCACCACACATGGATGTGCAGGGCAGCGTTGTGTTGTGTTGTGTGCACCACACATGGATGTGCAGGGCAGCGTTGTGTTGTGTTCACCACACATAGAAGAGAGGTGACCGCGCTATTCGAGTAAGGTCAGCTGACACTCGTGTTCCTATCTTCTGTTCCAGCATTCCAGCTCTGCATTAGCTCGTTCCATGCAAGCATTTGTTTAGTAAGAACAGCCTATAATGATGATATGGTGGTGGCCTTCAACGCATTAATATTAAGTGGAGCTGTGGCTTCATAGTCTGCGCCACAGACTTGCACTTATTCGTAGTTCTTGTTAAGTGTGACAACATGCCACTGTATAACTGTATTTGAAGGTGTATAACACGCCACGACGGCGTATAACACGCCACGACGGCGTAAAACACGCCACGACGGCGTATAACACGCCACGACGGCGTAAAACACGCCACGACAGCATACAACACGCCACGATGGCATATAACACGCCACGATGGCATATAACAC
>VCRD01005926.1:0-10626 GCA_006783055.1 Trinorchestia longiramus
ACAAAAAACATTATTCCTAACACAGTATAAAGAGCTTATATTGTATGCGAGTATTAAATTCGTAACGCTAGCATCTTAACCCTTTCAGTACCAAATTAATTGGGAAGATTTACAGAACTGCCACGCATATCCCAATCCGAATTTTTTCGTCGGTTTACCGGAGATAATCATCGATTTGCGGTGATAATCATCGTTTATAGTAAGAACTTTCGATAATAGAAATAGTACCGGTTATTACCGGTAATTATAGGTATTTCCAGACGATGAAATGTTCGCCGATGATATTGACCGGTCTTTACAGTCTTATTCCTACCGTCATTCCAAGCATAGGGAAAAATCGATATAAATAGTCTTTTTCAGATAATAATTACCGGTTTATCGTAAGATATCATCGGTTTATCGTAAGAAAATGCGATAATTACCGGTTAATTCTGACGAAAATTAGCGCCGGTCAGACGATAAAATTCAGATTGGGATATTCTTGGTCTATGGGTTCAAATTGGTCATCCAAAAATTTTTGGTGACCCTCCGACCCCCCCTCACCCCCCAAATGGGGTGGGACATATATGTCCCACTGGGGATATTTGGCCCAATACTGGGATACAATCTAAATTATGTATTTATACAGGAAAGTAGAAAAGCAACTGCGGGGAACAAAATATTCATTAGACATTAGAATACCGGTATTATTATACACTTTTCATGCTTTGCATGATTTTTTGGACTAGCAATATTGCAACAAAATTATAAAAATAATAATAAATTTGCGTAAAAAAATGCAAAAGAAGTTACACATTATTGTTTTCTTCCGTCAGTCTTCTACTTGATGTGGTAGGGGGTGAAACACAGCTTGCAGAGAGGGATCTGGCAGGTGGTGCATAGGGTCTTGGTCCTCTTGTCCTTCTGATGTTCCCTGGCACAGTGGAAGCAGCGTCTCCTAGTATTCCCCTCAATGGGCAGATGGTCGCTGATGTTCACCAAAGAAGAAAGAGCAGAACTTCGTCTTCCAGCACTTTTCTTCTTGATAGTTGACATCTCGTCTCCGCAGGCGATCAGCTTTTCAGCCAGAGGCACCATAAAATCCAGGACGGGGATCTTCAGAGGGTTAACCTCCTGGTACAGGATCTAGGCATTGACGACAGTGAGGAGCAGCAGACGGTAGAAGACCTTCTTCCACCACTTCATGGACTTCCTGTTGAAGTCGTACAGCTTGCCCTTCTGGTCGGAGAGGTCCACACCGCCCATGATCCTATTGTACAAGGCGATGGAGTCGGGGCAGGGGACGTCAGCCTTCGTCCCATCCTTCTGCTTCCTGGTGATGTTGGAAACTGTGTGCTTGTTACAGTTGCTAAAGACCAGAACCCTTTTGGAGTCCATCCAGCGTGCTGCCAGGGTCTTCTTCTGGTTGACCAGGAAGTTGGACTCACCCTTAGCGTTCTTCCCCTCGAACTTCGGCATGTTCTTTCTGTTGATGAAATAGGTGCCAACAGTTGGGTAGGGGAATGTGTCCATCAGGTTGACATTGGTGCAGAAGAACCTGTCAAAGGCGATGGTGACATCAGGGTTCCTGAGGCTGTCACACAGCTTCCTGACGACCTTCTCACCCAACAGTTTGCCACTGTCGTCATCGGCCTTCCCAGAGTAGATGTCAAAGTCATAGACATAGCCAATCCCAGCGCAGCTCCTCACCCACAGCTTGACGCCTCGCTTGGTATTCTTCATGGGCATGTACTGCTTCATGCTGGAGCGGCCCTTGAATTTCACCATGGACTCGTCGATGCTCAGGAAGGGACTGTCCTCCCTCGCCTTCTGGTAGGAGTTCTTCAAGCAAAAGACCAGCTCCCTGGTGTAGTACGTCTTGGTGCTGTCTTCGGGCTTCTGTGGGTCATTAAAGTACAGTTTTGACAGGATGAACTCGAACCTATTTCTGGACATCGTCTTCTTGATCAACTCGTTTTCCAAGATGTTGGTGGACCAGTAGAGCTTGACGCCAGGCACCCTGTTGTATGCCATCACCCATCATGATCCCAATAGTCTTCCGGATCTCTCCATCAGTGAACACAAAGGTCTTGGTCTTCTTCACCTGCCTCTTGTTAGTGCACTGAGCAATCCAAATGAACAGACTCTTACCCAATCCGAATTTTATCGTCTGACCGGCGCTAATTTTCGTCAGCATTAACCGGTAATTATCGCCTTTTCTTACGATAAACCGATGATATCTTACGATACACCGGTAATTATTATCTGAAAAAGACTATTTTTATCGTTTTTTCCCTATGCTTGGAATGACGGTAGGAATAAGACTGTAAAGACCGGTCAATATCGTCGGCGAACATTTCATCGCCTGGAAATACCTATAATAACCGGTAATAAGCGGTACTTTTTCTATCGTCGAAAGTTCCTACTATAAACAATGATTATCACCGCAAATCGATGATTATCTCCGGTAAACCGACGAAAAAATTCGGATTGGGTACTGGCAGACTTGGCAAATATACTCTGATATCAACTAAAAACACTGGTGGAACACTCATAGAATGAAAAAAAACACCATCAGGGAAGTTTAAATTACTTTACCAACTGATATCAACTTAAATCCCCAGTGGTACATTCATACAATGAAAAATAAACACAATTAGGGAACTTTAATTTTTACTGGGACATACATGTACCGCTGGTACTGAAAGGGTTAAGACTAGTGATGCTGCTCCCAACGACTGTTCCCGTCCTCTGTGATGCGACTTGAGGTAGAGGCTCGTAGAGGCACTAGATGAGGTAGAGGCTCGTAGGGGCGCTAGATGAGGTAGAGGCTCGTAGGGGCGCTAGATGAGGTAGAGGCTCGTAGGGGCGCTAGATGAGGTAGAGGCTCGTAGGGGCGCTAGATGAACTTGAATTTTTAATCTTCTCAGTCTCTTCCGTCACAAGCAAGAAATTTCGAGTGCTACGTGAGGACTCGAACCACGCACTTGCGCCTCACAGACACCAGCAGCTGAGCCCTCTACCACCGTGGCAGTGTGCCGTGGCAGTGTGCCGTGGCAGTGTGCCGTGGCAGTGTGCTGGGACAGTGTGCCGGGACACACGACGCCGTAGTCACACACGGCAGGGAGTGTGAGCAGGCGCACAAGCGTGTAGGAAGACAAGCCTGAATCTACTTGAGTGGGTCGCTCCATTATTGTGGGGAGTATGTGGGGTGTGTAGAGGGGAGGTGGGGAGGTTGGGGAGGTGGGATGTGTAGGGAGGATGGGGAGGTGGGGAGTGCAATCAATAACCCTGACTCCCCAGCAGGATGTACTGAAGAGAGTGGCATCAAGCAAGCAAAAAGTTGTTGCTTTACGCTGTAGAAATCATTGAAATTTTATCATAAACTGTAGGGTTTAGTGAAAAAGTTCACAATTTTTACAAGGTTTCCAATTAGACTTGAATTAATGACGGACATGTTTCATTTTAGTTATATCCAAGTAGGGCTACAGACGACCCCCCCCCATCGTGGGGGGGAAAGGGGCGTGGCCCCTGAATATGCGTCGTCCAATCAGAGTCAGTTATTTTTCCCAGGTCATAAGAAAGGCAAAAATTCAGTAGAAAACGAGGCAATAAAAGGAAGAGGAGCAATAAATGAATGAGAGCGTGAAGGCACGACCGCCAACGAGCCTCTCAAAAAATACAAGAGAAAACCTCGTGAAAATTACAAGGAAAAACCGAGCGTGGTTGTGTGCCTGCGTGCCTGCGAGCCTGCATGCCTGCGTGCCTGCGTGCCTGCGTGCCTGCGTGCCTGCGTGCCTGTGTGCCTGTGTGCCTGTGTGCCTGTGTGCCTGTGTGCCTGCGTGCCTGCGTGCTTGTACAGCGAGTAAAACATTAAAAACATTCCATTAGAGATGGAAAAGATCATGCAAAGAGAGATATCAGAGGCAATACGATGGCTGTTTTTCTTAATCCCGATACGCTATAAAAAATAAGCAAATTTATATAACATATTAATTTTATTAGCAAAAGTACTACAGGGTCTTATTTATTTTTCTACATAATCGCCAAAACGAATACAACCCGACTGTCCGAGGTATGGGCAATTGAACATGGCGGCTACGATCGATGCTCCCGCTGAATGCAAGTTATCAAGTATAGTATGTTTTCTACAAACAGAATGACGTAGTGCTGCTGAAATCCATTGCAGAATGAACAAAGCGTACGGTGACAACTTTATGAGTGAGGGCAGTGTACGGGAATGGGGTAGAAAATGTAAAGAAGGGCAAACCGACGTCATTGAAGACTGTGCCAAGCGTGGAAGTCCACCGCCTCCATGTAGCCTCACCCATCTCCTTCATGGACATCGGTTCGCCCTTCACTAAATTTTCTACACCATTCCCGTACACTACCGTCACTCATAAAGTTCTCACCGTACATTTTGAATATCACCAAAACAATAATACAATAGAATTAATGGAAGTGTAATTGAAGACAGAGCTATGGATGGGGATAAAGCTACGAAAGACTTTTTGCGCACTAACTAGAAAAGAGAAAACGTTTCACAGAAATGACAGAGGATCCCGTGTGAAATTCATAGAATTGTATAGTTGCTGAAGGTATCATACTTGTAGTTAGAGAGGTAGTTATGATAGCGAAAAGTAGAACCAATTCTGAAATATTGTTTTTGATTTCCGAAGCACACAAATTCCTGCATCTATATTATCTCACCTAAAAAAAACCTTCACCAACAACAGAGCACGACGGCTGCTCTATTGCTTAATATGATACTCCAATTCACAAAAAACTGCAGTCTTATATAGCCTCTAATAACCTTATGAACTGCGATACAAAATAACTCAGTATTGAGAAATGCAAGTGTGTTGTATGGGTCGATAAGTCGTCCTATGTATTCTTCTTAACAAACTACAACCTCTGTACGTCAGGCTACCGATAGTCAGACTCTGTGATGGTTTGGGCGTATTTCCTGTTTTTCAAGTGCTCCAATTATAATTATACATATTATCTTTTCAACGCAATATAGAATATAGCAACATGCATTGCCATAATATATAGTAATAATATACTCGTACATCAAAATATGGTTGCAATAATGTCGCTTGTATATTGTACAGGGGTGATATCGAATGGTTCACCACTACCATTTAAATCAATTAAAACATCGTAGGGATGATAGAACACAGACTGCCCCACCATAATTCAAGCAATTAGGCTACACTGGAACACTACGACATAAATAAACTAGAAATTACTCGGATAAATCACGAACCTATTTTGTATAGCAATTTTAGAAACTTAGGTTTACTCACAAATATTTTAGGTAGAGTCATCAGTTACTTCAAGTTATTCAGCGGCATTTGTAAAGCAAAACGGAAACTTATTAAACTCAATTCAACATACAGTGTTCAATTTCATGCGTTCATAGGACGTTTAAAAATAATGTACATCATGGTACATTAGTACCATAATGGTACATTAGTACCATGATGGTCATTTGCTCATCTACAGGATGCGGCAACACAACTTCCTTTTTTCGAAGCAAAACGCATTTAAAAAAGGAAGTTATGTTGCTGCCCCTATATAAAGGCTCCACGACCTTTCAAGCGAACCGTATTATAAAAAAGTAATTGAACAAGTTCTGAACTTTCAAATAATTCTCAAATAAATTTTTTTGGATACTTTCTTAAAGGAAATTGAATAATTTGTTAGCAGCCTGCAAAATTACATAGGTTGAAAGAAGCATCGCTTAGAAATTCGGCAGCAGTCTACAGTGCCACTGAAGTAACATTCGTATATTCTGCAAGAATAGCATCCTAATAGATGATCCCTGACAATATTATCACAATAAAACGTTTCTTAGTTTACTTGCTGTTAGCTACAGTATAATTTTTTCAGTGCTACACTCGCAAACAGATCCGTGTTTACCACATGAAACTGGCGCTTGCAGTTAACTTGCCTGTCTGCGTAAAGCTGAACGCACAAATCCGTTCAAAGAAGTCCAGAACGCTAACAAGTTTGCGGTGAAAGTGCACAACACTAACAAGTTTGCATCCTTGAGTTCATATCTTCAAAGCAAACTAACTGACACGAATCCGTGAATCCAACCATCGCGGTTCAGCACATCTTTGCAATGGCATTCCCTTTCTTGTAAAATTTACACAAGATCTTGCCGCTTCTCTGAGCTCTTTCAAGACCTCCCAATTACTGAA
The DNA here is from genome assembly GCA_006783055.1 of Trinorchestia longiramus. Taxonomy (NCBI): domain Eukaryota; kingdom Metazoa; phylum Arthropoda; class Malacostraca; order Amphipoda; family Talitridae; genus Trinorchestia; species Trinorchestia longiramus. Next base: position 6,189 of record VCRD01005926.1, read on the forward strand.
GGAACTAGAACTCTAATTATACTACATATTTTGATGTGGTATTTTGGTTCGAAGAAGCTGCACAAACATTTAACGAGATCTAGGTATGAAATTTTCGTAATGACGAGTCCTCTAATTGACGCTTCAGGATTTTTATTCCTTTGGCGAGTCGAACATGGAGCCTTAGGTTGTCTTCACACTTAAAGCTAATAATAAAATTTTGTAATGTTAAAATTAATTTCCAAAATATCTGTAGATGAATTTCATAGAGGAATTATGAAACTAGCGATCGAAAGGCACCTGCTTGCGGGAACAAAATTAACTCTTTGCAAAACTTGTTTGTGTGGAGTAAGGTTAGGTTCTATTTCAGAGCAATACAGTCTGTACCTCCTTAAGTAAAATGCGAAAATTGTAATATTCTTCAAATGTATAAAATAAATTATATTAGAAACATATTATACTTACCGTATGTTACACACCTTGCATGAAACTGTTTTCAAATTGCGAAAATTAACAATTTTATAGCAACTTAAGTTACACTTCATTTTTGTTCATTTCTTTCCGTACTGCTAACATTATAAGGTCCGACAAAGATCTGTAATCACCGTAAAAGAATATCACAAGATTAACATACGTCTTTTCAAGAAGTTTTCTTTCACACTGAGAAAGAACAACGTAGAATGGACACTGATATTTCTACTAAGAGGCTTAGATGGAAGAGACAACGAGTAGCAGTGGAAGGGCTTACTTAGAGATGGACATCACAGACATGTCTACCAGGGCATACGTTTGAATTCACCATGAGTAGATACGTACCAATGTTAATTATTCGAGACATATTCATCAACACTAAAAATCTGTCGAAACGAGAAAAAAATTCTGGGTAATTAATTATTTGTATTTGTGATCATTCATGTACGTTATGAGGAGAAATAATGTTAATTAACGACACAGCTTATGGAATAAAAATTAATCCACTGGAATTTTCACATAAAATACTCTATGATAAACTTTTACTCATTTTTTACGACGGAGGAGCATAATTTACAGAGCACATAATTCTATGTTCATATTTTAAAATCATTGGAGTGTAGAATTTTCTGCTAGAAAAACTTATATCGTAGAATGCGTAATTTTATGAAAAGAATACACATAGATACACGCAAAACGACCGTACAAAAACCTTATTTTCTTTTTCTCTTTGTTTCTATTACTTCAGAACTTATTAATTAAAATTGTTTGCAGTAATTTTCTAATTATACATAATACACTATTGATTAATAAATTCATTTGTATAGCTTAACAAAAATCCCATCTCATTGGAAAAGACATTTTTGCACCGCCATTTCACATGCATCAAAAAATGTGTTATTGTGCGCAGATACGAGCGCCAGTACACGTTTTGTAACTTGAGTAATTGTGCTCAGTTTTGCCTATCCGAAGTAGGGTTTAATTTTAGATATATAGGTATTATGCTATTAGGAACTAACGCATAAGAAAATAATTGTATATCTGATCGCTTTAGTATATAATATGATATAACATTAATTTTTATTATTAAAGTTTTAGGCATGGTTGTAAGTAATCGTTATAGAATAAAGTCCTGCGGTCAAGTGGTTACCACATCGGACAACAGCAACATAGTAACGATGCCTGCGGTCAAGTGGTTACCACATCGGACAACAGTAACATAGTAACGATGCCTGCGGTCAAGTGGTTACCACATCGGACAACAGTAACATAGTAACGATGCCTGCGGTCAAGTGGTTACCACATCGGACAACAGTAACATAGTAACGTCTGCGGTCAAGTGGTTACCACATCGAACAACAGTAACATAGTAACGTCTGCGGTTGAATTATATACTGGTGCAAATCTTTGTATCAAAGTAAACTAAACTGGAAAGAAATTGTTTGCTCTAAAATGAGACATATAGAATACATGGTTCAATTCAGGTCTGCAACAGTAAGAGTAAAATCTTGAAATTAAATGGACAAACCCTGAAGACAACTTTGAGTTTCTATTTTCAATTTACAGGACAGCCACTCAGTGTGATGTGAAGATAATCATTCAAATTTTAATTATTACTGTATTTAACTGGCAACTCCATTGCGCTTAATGACGTCTAAAATTACACTTAATAGAAAGAGACAGTGAAATAAGGAATAAAAATTCAACACGTCACCAATAATCAGGATTGAAATATCGATACAATAAAAAAAATTAGTAGTACACAGAAAGTTCGAAAGTTTCATATCTACTTGTCATTGCATTATAATGACAAGCCACGACACATGAACTTCACGAATACAACATAGAAGTGAATGCTTTTGAAAAATTGGAGTCAATGTAAGAAATCGTCGGACAAAACAAAATGTAGAGAATCTTGCCACTTGAAATTAACTTTACGTTCATATATACATATATAAGTGAAAACACTTATATAAGCAAATACAAATGTATATACAGTGTATAACTACATGGATATTTATGAGAGCTAAATCAACTGCATTCGACATTCAAATATTTGAGTATTGAATTCCTGTAGTAGATGTATATTATTCAAATTTATAATTTCTACATTTTCTGCCGACACGCATGAGGTTTTAATGATTTACACTAAGTTTGAGAGACACGACAGAAAATTTTAGGTCACAAAAAACATCAAATTAAAAATGGAAAGCAGTGCTAAGTGATATAAATATAAAGGCTTTGATGATATAGGTATAAAATAGTCATGACTTGGACACGAGTCAGCTGTGTGGAAAGTGTTAGTTGGGATAGTACTTTTAAACAATAGTACATACTCTTTTAGTGGAAGCCATTTAGATATCGTCACGGTTCAGTATACTGTCTACGGTACTTAGTATGTTTTTGATAATATTAAGTGAGAGGTGCGAAACAAAAAATGATAAAAAATTGGGAAAAATATAATACAAATAATTAAACTGTTAACTATAGATGGGCTGTAGAAGAAATTTAATATGCTGCCCACGTATCAGACTTACCAACGACTGCAGTCTAGGGAAAATGTCTAAATGCAACTTAAGCCATCACTAACTTAAGCACAAGTTCTATAGAAATTGAAGTAACGGAGCTTGAAAAATAATGAGTCACCATTATGAATTAATTCAATCGTTATAATAGAAAATAAAGTGATCTGGAACATATACAGGGTGCAGCAACATAACTTCTTTTTTTCCTACCTTTTTGGCTGGCAAAAAAGGACGTTATGTTACCGCACCCGTTTCAATAATTATTTGGATACAACTTTGTAAGCTTACAGTTTATACTAATTATTCTGAAGCTCAAAACAAGATGCCATGTGTACTTTAAATCTTTGAAAGTCTAAAGGTTTTTATATACTAGAGTTTGTTCCTCAGCCTGAGAGTGATAGAGCGTCTTGCTCACTGTCATATAAACGCTAATTTGCCGGAACGTTATTTCTCTAACTCAGATAACTGTTCACAAATATTTTACAATATCAGCAGTACATTGATGGAGATATAGAAAAGAGAATACAAATCGGGAGTTGTGAATGGGAAATAGTTTTTGTATCAGTGTTCAGTCAAGTATAAATATGAGAGGGATACAAAATCGCTTATCTTGAATTTTCTTTTGCATAAAACTTTGACTACAAAATGCATATATTTCTGCGATTTTTCTTCGAAAGTTTGTGGTCGATACAAAAATACAGCCTACAGATTACACGCGTGTTTTCAGTGGCATAGGAGTGAAGTTTAGACTAGAAGCACGTTTCTGGAATATAAATATATTTTTTTATTTTGTTCGTTTGACACCCATTGCAGCTCTAGTTACTCAAACATCTGAGTCACTTCCAACACTGCTCTGATGTGACTCTGAGTGATTTTGCAATAATTAATGACAAAGCTGCTCGAGTGGCCGTAGATGAGACAGTAGCGCTTTGAGCAGAAATAGCCTTAAATATTAACTTATCTCAAAATATATGAAGTAATTCATAGGATATGCACGACAAACTTCAAAAAATTTTTATATTAATAATTTATTTGAAACTGGTTTCATGTTGATAAATAAAATTTCTCGACCGTATTTTTAAATTTATGATCCCATCGTCACAGCTCTAGCAATACAAACAAATTAACATCTACGAAGGGAAATGGAAAGTCCAAACAAACACAGATAAATTTAAACTAATAACAATTACCAGACGTTAAAAACAAGAAGTCCTCATAGACGACTCACCTCTTCCATATGACAACGCAGGAAAAATCTTTAGTCTCTACTTCAGCTCTTGAAGATACACTCAACATACTGTAAAGTTTGGTCGTGCTTGGGGGATTTTAAGCAACCAACTTTAACAAGCCTAATCTAACTGCCCGTGTGACCTTACTCAAGGTAATAAGGAACAAGTCAACAGGAAAACTCAGCTTGTATTTCCATGAAATTGGCACGAGAAATATCTTGCAACTTCGTTGAT
>VCRD01005926.1:11688-24425 GCA_006783055.1 Trinorchestia longiramus
TCAATGCCTTGGCCTGCAGTTCAATTTAAAGAATGTCCTCGGTGGTGGTGACTCCTCGTCTAGAGTGCAACTTCGCATCATAAGAGTCTTAGCCCAGTTCCTGTCCACTGTGGGAAGGCTGGAGGATCTCTAAAAAAAGAAGGGAATTGGACGGACTCCCTCACTCTACTGAACTAATACTGATATGAGTTCTGTGAATTTTACAGAGAGACTGAAAACTGTGACAAGAACCTTAGAACCTCTTACAGAGAAAGTGTAAACTTTGACAAGTACCTAAGAACTTTTTACAGAGAAACTGAAATTGTGACAAGAATCTGAGCTGCAGTGCAGTTGCTGGAGTCCAGGCTGGTGGGCTGAGTGTCACTACACTTGCCAGAAGCCTATTTGGAGCCTTTTTGGAGGGCTCCAGTTCTACCAACCAACCAACAACCCTGGCTCACAGGAGAAAGACTCTGGGATGCCATCCTGTTGTATGTGTGTGTCTGTGTGTGTATTAGAGAGAATTAAAGGCTGATACAAAGACCCCAGCCAAATGCTGGCCCTCAAATCTAAGTCTAAGACACTGCTTAGCACACCAAGTCTATTTTTCTTGATTCATGTGTGTGAGGCATAGTAGGTGTGTTTATCAAATACTACAATATTTAAAATACCTTGAATTAATTTGATTTTTCTCATTGAAATCCTATTCAACATGTGTTGATTCCACATGAATTATATATTTTTTTAGATTGAGCTTGAGCAAAAACTTGACATGCCTTTTGGCTTGGGGCTTCATAAACAAGTTTGAGAGCTCCAAAAGTGCAATAAAAGAGAAAAAGTCTTAAAGAAAAGCCAGTTCTAAAAGCTTGAGCTGCTTAAAAGATTGGTAGCATATAAATGTTATTCACCTTAATTGTAGTTAAGTGGCAGTTGAAAGAAAAATGAGTCATTAAAAGTACAAAAATTCAAACAGCTTATTTATTGAAACCATTTCTAATGTGGTAAAATAATCTATAAAATATAATGTTGTACAATACTACAGCTTTATTGTTATTCAATTTAAATTGTGTATCCTTATTTAAAATCAATAAGTTTCTACTTATTGTTTTGAGACTTGCATTTGATCTTTTATATCTTGCAGAATTATATTCCATTGACTTTTCATTACTTATGTCTATATCTGACAGCATAGAAATTCCTGTAATTGAGCCAATAGTTAGCATTTTTGCTGCTGCAAGTTTACATCACTGAATCAATATTTCTTTAAGACAATTGCACTCTTACAAGAAAAGAAGTTGTATCTGTTGTGCAGTAAAAGTGATGATAGGAGATGTAGCAACAGAGTAGTACTAAATGTACCCTGAATTTTAGTTGTTATTGCTATATAAAGACTATCATTAGTTAACTACAATAGAATTCCTTTAAACCAGGACTTGCTGGCCAAGCTCTATATATTTATTCATTGTTTTTACTTATTTAACTGCTTTAAACAATTGATGTTGTTTTTTTTATGTCTAACATGTCTATGAATTGTTTGTGGTTACTTGGGTGATATTAACAGGCAAATGCAAAGTCCCATGGGTGCCTGTTAAAAAGACTTCTACTCTATTAACTTTGACCAAGTGGTGTTAATTGAATCATTTATCTCAACAGGTATTACTATTAATGAAACATAGTTTTTCCATTATGAATGGGGTTTTGAAACAAGTGACTTCTTGTTCTATTTATAACTATGCCTGCTTTACACAAACATCAGTACAGCTTGTACACTCTGGGTGCCCTAAAATTTTATCTTTGCTAACATTACCTACTTGCAATTCAAACTCCATGACATCCATTAGAACTCTGATGATAAGCAGATTAAAGCAATCTATTTCAAAACTTGCTACTGCTCCATACTGCCAAAAATCTTCTATACCTTCGAAATATTTTTTTTCTGCTGGAAACACAAATCTATTTAGTTCATTAGCCTCTACTTCTGCAGCTAAAGAATTCTCTCTTAAAACTCCAACAGGCCACATTGCTGGTGAGTAACCTTTCTATATGTGTTTTCTTTTCTTTGTGAGTATATTGAAGGCCAATTCTCAGAATTGATACAAGACAATTTACTAATCTTGATTCAGTTTGATGAACAGCAGCATGAATGGAAGACTCTTGTATCAGGGTTTTGCATGTAGTTGCTTATAGGATAGAAGTAGATTTTTAGCTAAATATTGTTTGCAGTTCATGAATATTACTGTTCAGGGAAAGTTTTATTACATTGCCATAGGAAAAGTGTGGAATGAAGAAGCTCCTGTAGCAGTCCTCTGCCTCCATGGCCTTCTGGACAATGCTGGCAGTTTTGACAGACTAGTGCCACTGCTGCCAGACCACCTGTGTTGTGTGGCTATAGATTTGCCTGGTCATGGCTGGTCGTCCCACAATCCACCTGGCACCAGCAGGCCGGTGCTCCACTATGTCATCCCTGTTGGTAGAGTCATCAGGCACTTTGGCTGGAAGCAGGTAACTGCTGAGCTAAGAGTTAATGTAATCCATTAATTGACATGAATGTAATTCTTAGTAGAATTTCCATTTATTTTCCATGAACAGTGTGACAACCAGCATTTAAATTTTCATTTTAGTGCAGTATGAAGTGAAAATAGTTTTCAATTATTGATAGTATTTGAAAATTATTTAGTATTGATCTATGCTTGTAATAATGAAAGAATTAAATGCAGAACTTCTTGTTTCAGTAGGATGCTAATAAATGCAATCTAACCTGTAAAGTGACCATTGCAATTCCCATTACTTCATCATCATAACCTGCAAAGTGACCATTGCAATGGGCATCACTTCATCATCATAAACTGCAAAGTGACCATTGCAATGGGCATCACTTCATCATCATAACCTGCAAAGTCACTGTTGTAATAAATATCACTTCATCATCATAACCTGCAAATCTTCATGGGAAAGGAAAAATGGTATGAACCCACAAATTGCTGTTGTAACCTGTAAAGCATAAGCATATTAAATGATACAGAAAATTGTTCATGAATTTGTACCTGATTCCTCACTAAAAACATTGTTGTTGATATTAATGCACATTTGCTGCAACCATTTATTCTCTCCAGTATGATTAGTAGTCAAATGTTGGTTTTTGCTTCTGAATTTCAGAAACTAAAAGCTAGAATATTTTCTCTGTTTCCTTTTTGTGCAGTATGCATCTTTCTATTCTTCTCTTCTATTTGTTTCTATTTCTTCTGTTCAGGCACACCCTGTGCTGAACTCTAGTACCTGCTTCAGCATTGACATTCTTTCCAGGTAATCATGATAGGACACAGCATGGGTGGGGTAATAGGCATGTTTTATGCTGGCACTAAACCTGCAGCAGTGCACTCCCTCATCACAATTGACCTTGTAAAGCCAATCCATTGTCACCCAAATGATATGCCTCAGTCTACTGCAAAATCCCTGGATAATTTGTTTTTAAATGAACACCAACTGCTGCATACAAAGCGTCCTTCTTATACCTATGATGATCTTCTGGAACATGCTCTGGAGGGTCACAATGGGAATCTAGGTGAGTTCAGTGAGTCAGTCATCAAACAATTGAGGAATGAAAATCTGAGTCAGTTTAGAGTCTATTTATCTATATGAAGTTGATTTAAACTCCAGCAATATTGGCTGAGGGAAATTCTTGAAAAAGAGAATTTTATATAATTTTAGATGTAATGTTCTTACACAAAACCTGTTTCTTAGGGATTTCTCATTTGCATTTGGGTTCATTAGGATTCTTTTTAGTGTTTAAGTTCCATTAGAGTGATTAGTTTTGGTTAATAAATGAAGAGTGTTGATAGTGGATACTATATGAATTGTTAGATGTAGGATAACATGCCTGCTATCTGAACTATAGAAATATTGTTAAGCTACTGTTACAAAGAATTGTAAGAACACATTTAGAAACTTAATACAAGATTTCTGCTCTGGAACACCAAGAAAGGCACCTTTGTTGAAGCCTGTTTACATTAGAAGTTGTCTAAAATTTGTCAATGATCATTTATAGAAACTTGCACAGTTTTGGGATACTGTTCTGTGGTCAGATGAGACAAGGTTTGAATTATTTGTTTGGAATAGTGATAATCTCATTTGGATCAATAAAGACTCCATGTGTGATTACAAAAATACTGTTACAATTATAAAGTAGGGCAGAGGCAGCAAGATGGTAGTTTTCATTTTCTAGTTTTATTTGTAAAGAGATTGCTCGCTAGTGATTTTGTTAACGATTGCTTGAACACAATACTGTGACACTGATTTATTTTTCTTCATTGTTTTAATATAGAGTTCTTTGTGTTGATTTATGTGCTCCTTCCAACTGAGGTTGCCATTGTCCCTCAACCCAATAATAGTGATGAAATATTTTTGATAATTTGTTTTGTTATGAAATAAATCTATGACCTTGCAGACAAGACCCAAATCAAAGTTCTCATGCAGAGAGGTGCTGAGAAACTGCCTGATGGCCGCTACTCCTTCACTCACAGCCTCAATGTAAGGAAATTATGTTCACTTTTACATGATTTAATTTTTATTCACCTGCCTTTGCTTTCTGTATGTTTTTTAATGCTGCCTTTTATCTTTGTTGCTTGCATCTCACTGCCTAGTTTTTCTGATTCATTCTCTATTTCCCTGAGTTTGTGTGACTAAAAGTTGGTTTTAATATGTTGTAGCTCTGTATGTTTTATGCCTGTTATTTATTTCCTTCACATTCTATCTTCAAGAGCTACAGTGTTCTGTTATTTACTTCTTTCACTTTGTGACTTCATGAGCCTCAGTATTCTGTTGTTCTGTGCTTGCTTTCCACGAGGTTCATTATCAACTTTAGTTGCTAATCAAAGCTTTGTGCAGCTGTACTTTTCAATATTGTCTAGAGCTTGAGTAAAAGTAGTCTGTTCTGTTTCTTATGATACATAAATTGAAATGTGTCAATGTACATTTTTGTTCTTAAACACTGAATATAGTTTGTGTGATGTCGTTATGAAAAATTTATTTATTTTGGTTTGAGTTTTCATTAGAGGAAAGATGTTTGATTAAGAATATGATATGTGTCAGAATATCAACAGGATATTGATGAGTTCTCTAAATTTTTCTCCACTAAGTTTATGTTGTTTTGTCTCTGAATAGGTTATTAATATAAAAAATACTGAAGAGCTGCTTCAAAGGAGCAAAAAGCATGACTGGATTGCAAAAGCACAACTGGACTGGATTTTGGTGTTTCTAATAAAATTATTACATTTTTGTTATGCATAAATTAGCAGGCATCTTTACGACTGAGCAGGAAAAACTTCCCAGAATCGTGAGCCTGAGTCTGGAACAAGTGTTGGCTTTTACAGCATGTCTGCACTGTCGGATGATGATATTCAAGGCCAAGGATGGACCTATTTATGAAGACCAGAAATATGTTGATGCTGCTATTGAAGTGTACAGGTGAGGAATTTTTATTTTAAAAGTATAATTTTCAAGTAAAATATCGTAAGCAGAACATATATTTGAGGCAAAATTTATGTTTTGGTGTTTCAATAATGGTTTATGAGATATGTTTGATAATCCTTTAATCAATTACAAAGGTGATTGTGGACGTTCTTTAGCATTGATAAGAAATCAATGCCAAGAAGCTGCTGCTGTTTTCTGTTAGGGTTGATTTTATACTCCTTAGTATCTGAAAATTATGCTGACTTAAGCCACCAGAAGCCACCACTCTTGCTATTATTTTTTTTATCTACAAGCCAGTTGCTGATTGATCAACCCTTCTCAGTCATATCTCTTCTAAATGAAGCTATCTTCAGTTTTGAGAAGATACCATGAATGTACTTAGTGTAGCTATTTGTGTATTTGTAAGTATTTTTGATATAAAATTTTATACAAAATTGTGTTTTCTGAATGCTTATGAATGAATGAACTTCATTCCACCTTGTATTTTTGTGATCTTTGGACCCAAACTTGTTGAGAATTGCTCTACCTAAAGAGCATTTTAAATGATGAATGTTCTGTTTATACATGCAAAAAAGAATGATGGAGTACATCTGAAAAATTCATATGTATCTAGTGCAAAGAATTTTTAATCTTGCAGGCAAGCAAGCACAGAATTTGAGTACCACAGCATACCTGGAGATCATCATGTCCATTTATCAAGACCAGAGACTTTGATGCCGTACATTGCTCGCTTCCTCAGTCTTGATGCCGTGCCCTGCAACAACATTGGGGACAATGGGGGCAGTCTTGTGACCAAGGGACTGCTTAATACTAATGAATTGTGTTCACATTTGTAATACTTCCAAATTCTTACATGTACAGAGTTCACCAACAAAACGTATACTCACTTCAGGAAAATAATGCATGTATGTATAAATATTTGAATATGAAATGTGTTCGAACATTAAAATCTTAAAACACAAGTTTTCTTCATTAATTTCATGTAATAATCTTGGGACGCAACATTTTTTAAATTATATTTTTAATTTTCTATTTTAATACGAGAATTTTTCAGTCATAGCTTCCTTCTAAATCTAATCATTTTATGTATAATTGACCTAATATGTTCCTTATTGCAATACTTGACTGGCAAGTTGACTTCTGTTCTATTAAATTTTTTATCTTGTAACAGCATTGCAGAAATTTTCATTCCTCTTGGATTGATTGTTTTCTTGAAAGAGACGTTTTCCCATTCCTTTTTCAAACTGATTTTAGCAAGTCACTAAAATATTTGAAGTAGGCTGCATTTAGTTAATGCTCTATGCAGTTTTACTTGATTTGCCAATGTTTGTTTGAGTGCTTTACTCCCGGATTGTTTATGGTGTCTATTTCATTAGCTATTTTGGATGGAAAATGTTCATCAGCAATTTATTTTAAATACAAGGAATTCTTGCAAGATAAAAAAGCTTCACCTGACATTTGTAATTGTTTAAAACTATATATTTTTTTTATATTGAAATTTATTGATACAAAGTTACTTCTACCTCCATACTTTAATAATGATGTTCTTGTTAGCATTGTCCCCAGACATTCCACTACTTAAGATACTCATAGCTACCTGTTTGTGATATAGCAACACTAGCTATGAAAGTTTTATGTGTTTTTAAGTTTAGAAGTTGAATAGGATATATGATTCAGTTTCCCTTTCTTCCTTTTTTTGTGGCTAACAAATTTCCTCAATAAGCTTGTACTCAAATGTTATATCAGCCCCCTAGAATCATACAGTACCAAGTGCTATATATAGCGAAAACGAGTTATGTATACTACTGTCATTCCCAAATCTTTCTTTGTCTAGAGAGAGTTGTAGGTGCAGAAAGATGATTGTAAAATGTTCGAAAATAAATGCAATACCTCAGTTAGTTGCTGAGATGCATGCCAAACTTTGGTATTGTACGATTCTGGGATAATTGCATTGATTACTCTGTGGAAGTGGAGGTATAACCCTGAATGTAATTGGGATATATTTATTGATATGTCTTAATAATTCTTTGTTTCATTCTCCATAGGTATCCCTACTTAGGCAGATATTGGGGTTTGTAAATATGTATGTTTTATTAAAAAATTGTACAGTTTCAAGCTCTATATATAAAGTTATGAGCACTTCACAAGTCTCGTCAAGGCTTTCATATTCATGCATACCCAAGTGTTTTCCACTGGCATCTGCTGAGCGGCATTCATATATGAGAAGCTCCAATTTGGCTGTGTGTGAATATACTAAAAGCCAACGAAAAGTACCACCTGTTTCATGTATTAGAAGAGTGCATGTGTCCAAGTTATTTAACTTTAAAACTTCATGGAGTGAAAGTAACAGGTACTTTAGCTCATCTACGTCTTCATCTCCTAAAGAATTCTCTTTGAAAACTCCAACTGGACACATAGCAGGTGAGAGATGAAAATAGTGCTAAATGTTATTTATATGTGTATTATTTAATGATTTGTAAAATATTCAGTAAAAATTAATATGAATATTTTAGTTTCATCTAAATATGTGCTTGAAAACTGATATTGATTCAGAATTGTAATTTTGCAGTTAAACTGTACAGTTTAAAGTTTCAAGCTACATATTTTGTTTTGAAGAGGAGGTTTTGTGTCATTTTCTTACTACTATGAATTTTGAAAACAAATGAAAGTTATCAGACATAAGAGTTTGTACTAGAGGTACACTATTTCAAAATCTGATATGGCAATATGAACTTCATTAAAATATGGAATCTTTTTGTAATGTACAAGTAAATAGTCTCATGTTTTGAGTCAGTCAGTCATGTTGGCAGTAGTTTTTCTCATGCATTGGTAGTATACTAGGTATTGAGGCAATACTCATGAAATAATGTATATAAGAAGCGACATAATTCACTGTATCATTTATTTATGTAGCATGTATCAGTTTTATTTATTCACTGTATCAGTGTGGAAGAAGGCCATTGATGTGTTAGGGCTTTAGCTGAGTGCCCTCAATTTGAAGATATACCGACTTCTGAAGGGTTTGAGAGGCTATTCAGTTAAATGTAATTATATATTGTATCTTAATAAGTTTGAGTAGTTTTCTTCATTGTTTAGTTTTCCTTCTGGTATTAAACTGATGGAGTGAAATTTAGTTTTTATTTTGGTATCAAACTAATTATGGGGTAAAATGATAGAATATTAATTACATTTTCTTAACTGAACTTGTATGTTCACATTTATAAAACAGAATATTATCTTCCAGTTGTAAGTTTTTGAAAAATTAGCTCTTATTTTTCTGAACTATCGTTTTGAGATATCGGTCTTTTTCAAGTTTTTCTTTCATATAATATCAAATTTAAATTGTTTTATGGGTTTATATTATTATTAAATCAAGTTAAATATTTTGTCTTTAAGGAAATTGTAAAGTAGAAATGATCTTATCAAGATTAGCTACAGGTTAATTGCTAGGCTTATGTTCATGTTTCTGTTTTCCAGTGGAAGAATTACTTTTAATCCAAATCTTTTTCATTTTATTTTTAAGGAAAAGTGTGGAATGAAGAAGCTCCTGTAGCTGTGCTGTGCCTACATGGTTTTCAAGACAACGCTGGCAGTTTCGACCGACTGATACCTCTGCTGCCCGACCATCTGTGTTCTGTTGCTATTGATTTACCAGGCCATGGCTGGTCATCCCATGACCCCCCTGGTGTCGGCCATGTTCACCTCCACTACATGATCTCTGTAGAGAGAGTCATCAGGCACTTTGGATGGAAGCAGGTCATTTCTCCGAGTGTGATGGTTTGGAGTTACTTTAGCTATTTTAGTAGTGGGAGGGTATTGTTTCTACCCTAACGACACAACTATGAATGGTCAACGATATTTAGATATTATAAAAAACTTTTACTGACTGCATTGTATGAGACAGCAACTTTTATGCATGATGGAGCACCCTGTCATGAGGCTAAAACCGTTCGTGAATAACTCAACAACAATGGAATGATTGTTCTAGACGGACCTGGTTATAGCCCAGGTCTCAATCCGATCAAGGATCTGTGACTTATCATAAAAAATATGATGGAATGTCACTGTATTGGCTAGATCCCCAACCTCACAAAAGCCATCAAAGAGGTCTGGTTAATTGATGTATGACAAGTGATCAAGAATAAAGGACCTATGTCAAAATACTAGTGTGAGGCAAGAGGGTAGTGTAAATGAAAAATTTAATACAATTCTCATGGTGATCAGATTTTTGGCTGGCACTGTATTGTGTATCTGATATGGGGCTTAAAAGATTAAAGTGTATCTTTTATGGAGTTTGAAACCTCAATTTTTTCATGAGGTACTAGTTTTCTTCAAGTTTATCTATCTATAACTAGTGTACTACATAAGGTTTATCTGTATCCGATATGAGATTTAAATGTGCTGCAGGTGATCATCCTTGGGCACAGCATGGGTGGCGGGTTGGGCATGCTGTATGCAGGCACTAGACCCTCCCTCGTGCACTCCCTTATGACCATAGACCTCGTGAAGCCAGTCCACCTCCCCTCTGAGAAACTGCCCAAGTATAGCGGGAAGTCATTGGATAAAGTATGGGAAATAGAGCATAAACTTCTCCATAAGCCACGACCCACGTATTCCTATGATGAACTTCTGACGCGCGCACTAAAGAGTCATCAAGGAAGCCTAAGTAAGTGCAAAGTGTTGCTTGAATTGATTATTTTGTAATATTTTAAAGCGATTCTGGTGCTCATTTTAACGTGGGGGGAATTTACAGAAATGATGTTAGATGTTGTTGCAAGTAGAAATCTAGACGCTCGACTACAGATACACAACTTGAAGATGATACAGAAATAAAAGTCAGAGCTTTGTTACAGAAATGAGGCTAGAAGTTCTGCTATAGTGGCCAGAGTGATCCTAGACTTATAACTCTTGGTATCATCCTGAGAAAAGGGAAATTTGCCCTTCATGTAGCATTGAAGTGATCTTCAGACTCAAAAGTTGAACTGAGGAATAAAGTAGAAATCATAATCACGAGGCTGGAAGTTATCTTCTTGATATACTTAAAAAATAAAACTGATGCAGAAACCAGTACATCACCAAAACTTAAGCAAAAGTTGGTTTCTCTAAAAGACTTGCTTGTTTTTAGACACTAAATGTATAGGGAGGATATTCTGTAGGGTGAAGTGTAGACCAAACTTTTAGCGAGGTAATTGTTGGTGGATTAATAATTGAAATTAGACAATGAGCAATGGTGTGTTCCAATTGATCCAACAGTGTAATCTATTTCTGTCAACCGCTTTCATCCATTTTCCATAGGTATTATCAGGATGGGTGGATGAAAACCCAGCAAATTTCAAATGAAATATTTGAAATTAAAAGTGAGAAAGTGTTGAAAAATTAACTGCATTAAATGAAGAAGTATAGATCTTGATCCACGCAATACGAACACAGATCTTGTATATGTATACCTTATTTGACGGCATGTAGAACGCTCTTTTCCCAAAATTTAAGCTCAAAAAATTGCCCTGCGTCTTATCATCGTAGGTGAAGTTTGAGACCTCCCGTAGGCCTAGGCTAATCTTCTCTCTGACGCTCACTAACCCAGCTTACGCTCAGTACTTCGTCTTATATGCCGTCTTCGTTGTCGTGCCTTATATGCCATCAAATACGGTAATTAAGAAGTGTTCAACTGTCTCTCTGCTGCATTATGTGTCTTTGTCTGATGTAACTTCTGGTGCTGCAGGCAAGGAAGAAATGGAAATTCTACTGCAGAGAGGATCTGAGCAGCTACCTGATGGCCGCTACGCCTTCACCTACAGCCTCAATGTAGTTTATTTCAGTCGTTTTGTGTAGTACAGGCTACCATGGGTGCCTTGTGTGGTAGTTATGGGTGCCTTGTGTGGTAGTTATAGGTGCCTTGTGTGGTAGTTATAGGTGCCTTGTGTGGTAGTTATAGGTGCCTTGTGTGGTAGTTATAGGTGCCTTGTGTGGTAGTTATAGGTGCCATGCTTGATAATTATTGGGGCCATGATTACTATTTATCTGCGCCACATATGTATAGTATTTACCTGAGTCATGTTTGGTAGCTATATGTGTAGTATTCAATCAGACCCTGTTTGTTATTCATGGATACTTTTGATTTTTATCTGAATAATTTTCGCATATTCATAGCATTATTGAGTGTTGATACATGAACAATTTATTTTATTGCATGAATTACATCAGGAAAAATACAGAGTGTAATAATCATCATGTTAAAAGTGCTAGTCTGTACAAGTTGATGCTTAATTATATTTTATTCCGTGTAATCTTACAAGTGTTGCTTACATGTCTCTGGTCAGCTGGTGATCCCTAGCATCTGGGTGCTCGACTCGGACCAAGTGATGGCCTTCGCATCAAGCCTGCGTTGCCGCATCATGGTTCTCAAAGCCAAGAGTGCCAAGCTCTACGAAGACCAGAAGTACGCAGATGCTACACTGGAGGTGTACAGGTGAGCTGTGTACTGTGCTACGAAGACCAGAAGTACGCAGATGCTGCACTGGAGGTGTACAAGTGAGCTGTGTACTGTGCTCATGCAGACCACGTTCCAAATGTGACCTGCTGTGAAAGTCATCAAGTGCTTTTTAAAATTGGAGGTCGCGTTTGTGATCTACTAAGTTTTGCTTAATTTAAAGCTGAAATTTGAACAAAATTAGAATGTGAGGGGTATTTCGTGAGTAGCTTATGATCTAAGAGGTTAATGTGCACCCCATTCCTATTATTTGTTCTACACTGATGTAACGTTTGCGGATTTAATTAATATTAAATTTCAAATTTTTGTCCAATCAAAGCCCCACTGATGTGTGAGGGTAGCCTGCTGAACGGTTACGTTCATCAGAGGTATCCACGATACTGGCAGGAGGGACTCTTGATATTTCGTATTTAGATTAATATTTGTGTTGGTATTAGTGTGTAAAGAAATTATACATATGTTAACTTTTGTGTGTGTTGGTGTTTGAATATAAATGTTTGTACTTATTGCAGGCAGTCGAGCTCAGAGTTTGAGTACCATGAGATACCTGGAGGTCATCACGTGCACCTGTCACAGCCTGAGACCGTCGTGCCGTACGTGACGCGCTTCCTCACCCCCACCACTGCCCCTCACAACAACAGAGGGGAGGATGGGGGTAGTCTTGTGACCCAAGGCCTGGGCAGGCTCTAGACCAGCAGTATACCTCTGTTTCCTTGGATAGTTCAGTGTAGTGGTGTAGCTGCTTCTGGATAGTTCAGTGTAGTGGTGTAGCTGCTTCTGGATAGTTCAGTGTAGTGGT
>VCRD01005928.1:0-30679 GCA_006783055.1 Trinorchestia longiramus
TGACGCAGCTGGAAATACGGCATGGGACTTGGGTAAAACAACCGAATAATTATCGAAGTAATTATCCGACTCAAGAGTGGGCCAGAAGGTTCGTTCCTATAGCCTCATTCTTTTCTATTCTTAAACGTCAGCAGCATAGTATGTACTAAGTACGAATAAACCGACAAACTCAAGCAACTACTGAAATTAACGAATAATTAACAAAAAGTCAGATATAGCATTCTACACATGCTCCTGTGGACCTATAGATAATATACCAAATGGAATTTGCACCATGTCAGTTTTTTTTTTCTCGTTTCCAATCGCCAATTGAGTGTTATACAATGTTTCATAGAATTCTAAAGTATTGACCAAAGAAGGTAAAAAATTCCGGAAGGGGATACCCTGTGAATTTTTCCAAGAAATTCACAAATTTGAAATCAATAATTTCAGGTTTTGGCTCAATAGCATAGCATGTACTGAGTACGAATAAAGCGAAAAATTAAAAAAAAAACTGGTACAAATTTAACGAATAATTAACCAAAATTGAGATGCAGCATTCTACACAGGCTCCTATTGACCTATGGATGACATACCAGATGGTATTTACAACACTGCAGTCATTTTTCTTGTTTCTAATCGCTGTGTAAGAGTTCAATCTTACGAAACGTACCAATCACACCGAGTACGCGTGAATACTTTATCTACCGACCGAATAATTATCGAAGTGATTAAAAGTGTCTACCGTTAAAGTTTTGAACGAAATATTTAGATAACAAAAAAAGATATCTAGACAAAAAGCAAGCTATTTGGTAACAAGCACCACATTGGAAAACAAGCTGCCCTCGTAGACCGCATACCAGCAAGGTAACCGCAGCACGCCGACCACCCGCTTAGACCTCAGAGCCCGAGCCAGCGAACAAACCACAAGGAAAACCATTCCTACACAACTACAATCATCTGCTATTATCTACTAGTACTACTACTACCATTATCTACTGCTATCACCTATTGTTATTTACATCACTACTGTCTACTGCTCAACTGATATCTACTGCTACTGTCGACTACTACCACCACTGTCTACTGCCACGGTCTACTACCATTCTGCTGCCGCCGTCTGCTGCCAACTCCTACTGCCACCCTACTGCCAATGACTACTACTGCCGCTGTCTACTGCTGCCCCTGTCTACTACTCCCGCTGTCTACTACTCCCGTTGTCTACTACAGTCTACCACTACCATCACTACACTGTCTACTGCTACCATCACCACCATCTACAGCTAACATTTGTTTCATTTCTGTGTGTGTTTCTGTGTTTGTAACATTTATATCATTTACGTGTTTGTGAAACCCTTATAAGCGTTAATCAAGGTGCAGTGGATGTTGGTACTGTACGAATGGCAATAAAATCGTCCTTTTTCAATGAACAAAAACTATTTTTGATATGTGTGTTTAGTTTCGAGGAATCTTCATAAGCGTTGCTTCTGTGTAAAAAAGACATTATTTTGATTTCAAACTTTAAAATAATAATGAACGAATTCTTTTCATTCAATCCTCTGGTTTATGAAAATTATTATAATTAGAATTTATTAATGGGAATCTTTTTCGATATCATAACTAAAAAAATCTTGATAGAAGAAACAAATTCTAATATTTGCCTTTTTCAAGTGCCAAATTTAATCATTTTGCAACTAAACAATACTCTATGATACTGTGACTAGACACTAAAAAGGGGATTTTGTTATGTTTGACTAAAATCTAATATTGAAATCTTGTGCTTCGATATAAATTTAGGGATCCTGTGCCTAGATACTAATCTTGTGATTTTTCGATTTATCGATTTTGCAACTAGACAATAATCGTGTACTTTGGTGACTGATTATTCTAATAATGGTGACTGGTGACTGGATAATATTCAGTTAGTAGACAAAAATATTGCGGCTGAACAATAGTCTTACATTTGTGTGACAGGTTGCTGATTGTAATTTGTGTTTCTGATCGATTGTAATTTTGTGGTTGTGATCTTGTGACTAGACGCTAATTTTGTGATCTTGCGACTGGACACTAATTTTTTAACTTTTTGGCTGGACTGAAATCTTATGACTTCGTGGCTGGTCACTGACTTCGTGATCTGGGGATTTGGCACTAAATTCATTATTTTGTAACTAGTCGCCAAACTTGCATTCGACAGTCATTAATTTTAAAATCTCGAGATCAGATAATAATTTTGTAATTTGAACAGTACGTGCCACCAACTTAGTAGATGATCACTGAAAAGCAAAACGCGAACAGCTTGACGTATACAAAGAATGGAGTCCAACCAAAATGCAGAAAAAGCTCCAAAAGCGAAAATAAGGTACTGCAAAGAATGCAAGGCAACGTACAGCTTGCAACTCTTCAACATAAGAAGTTACAATATGGAGGAGTGCCGCTTCTGTTATTCCAAACAAGAATCAGCTGCGATCATTGAAAATCAATCACGTACAATTCAAGAACTCGGTCGTCAACTTGAACTCAGCCGTCAACTCGAATTCAACCGTCAAATTGAACTGATGGCGGGCGCTTACCAACAATTGAGACAAATCAAGAACAAAATTATGAACACGAGCTAAGGCAGTCTCCGGAGACTCAACTTGAACAGCATCTACCTACTAACAACCAGACCCAGCATATTAAAATTATTGCTAAACGTTCAAACTTCTATCTGAAAACCAAGAACCGTTTTAACGCATTGAAAGACGAAATGGAAAATAATATCAACTCTACAAAGGAACAGCCAACGCAAATATCAAATGAACATAATCCGCAACCAACTCAATCTCATACCCAACCTGCTAGAATCCTCGAACCTATTCGCAAATTAAACAAAATTACTAACATAAACCTGCAAAATTTTGATGAAAACAACTAATAAAAAACTAACAACAAGAAAAAAACCATGTATTTCTCATTGGAGACAGCATCATCCAAGGACAGAAAACTGAGTTTACGCAGGAGTTAGACGAGCATAAAATTCTCTGCCGCCCCAAAATACGAGTTCCGGAAGCAGTCCAACTAGGACAAGAAAATTACGACTGCATTATTCTACACAAGCACATGTGACCTCGATACATAATCCCAAATGAAAATCAGAATTTTGGTAACTGTTTCTCGTGGACAATACTTGCACGACTATTCTATAAAGTTTCAACAAATTCTGAGATATTGTTCGAATAACTTAAAAGTATTCATAAAGGTTTTTACTTTTTTTAAGTTTAAAACCAAGGCTGTTATTTTAACAAGAATTATGTTTAGCAGGCATATGGATAAATTTTGTAATCCCTGAAATCTGTCAATTTTTTTTATTTGCTAGGATAAAGAAATTGTTTTCAACGCCGAAGTTTTAAACTATTTCCACAATTCAGTATAACTAAAGTGGGACAATGAATGTACTGCCAGCCCAAATTCATCAATTCTGCACGGGAACTGTTTGCGGTCTCCGGCTGGCGAACCAATGCAACACAATACACAACACGAGACCTGCACCCACCACGACAACCTTCTACAACTTTCTCCCGTCAACATTAACTGAAAGTCTTTCATTGAAGGCAGACGCAGGACGGTCGAGTTAATTTCATCGAATTATGAAAGGCAAAGTTGTAATATTTCTTTGCACGTTTTTGCTTAATATTTGAACTCTAATTATTGCAAGCCATAAAAATAATTGAAACGCACCCTCGGCATTTTCGAGTGCAAAAACTAATGAATTTAAAACCTTAAGCAGACAACGAGAAGTTGCATTTTATTTCTTATCAGGAGTTAAACAACTTACCATTATTAGAAGCTAGTTTTTAGTTTATTGAAATTGCTCCTACCAACGATATAGCCGTAAAACATTACGAAATAATTTGAAAAACAGATGAGAATTTTAAGTGTTAATCATACGACGACAAAATGTAGCTTTTAAAGCTTAATACGTTGACTCCGAAGTGGTACGTATGTGTACCACTTAGGTTAGGTTCTGTAATTTTTTCAGATCCTTCTAGTGACTATGCGTACAAAGTGAAGTTTTACACCAGTCAGGCAATCGGAGGCAACGTGTTAAAGTAACTAAAAGTATAAATTACATATATGACTTACCTAATCAGTAGAGGAGTTAGCAGAAGTCGAGTTTTGGATTCCCACATTTGGCTTGTACTTGCGTGTTCATTTTCCACGAAAAATCTTGTTAGAAATAATTTTTGCGCGAGCAGACAACGTGCAACGGCCACCAGGTCTTGCTCAGTCGGATCAGAACACCACCACCTTCGCCGGCGAAAAAAGAATAATTAGAAACCCTGAAGAACGAACCACGAACTACAAACATACGTTACGTATACTTATAAAGGGTGTGGCAAAAGTCACATGATATATTTAGAATTAATTTATGCAAAAACTACTTACGATAGAAACTTTAGGTAAATTGCAAACGAAAGAAAGGGTTTTGGAGTTTTTATTTAAATAGGATATCATCTAAATGTCCACCATGTTGGTTTATGCACATGCGCATTCTTTTCGTAACAGAATCCATCACTTTTCTTAGCATCTCGGGAAGAATGCTGCGAATCTCTTGAGAAATGTTCTCTTTCAAATGTTCCAAAGTACGAGGCCTATTAATGTATACTTTTGACTTTAAGTACCCTCGTAAAAAGAAATCCAAAGGGGTCAAATCACAAGATCTAGGAGCCCAAGGAATCCCACTTCACTCACAAAAGGTAACTGTCTGCTGCGGTATGACAAGTGAAAGGATTATTGGTCCCTATTTTTTTGAAAATCAGAATGGAGCCACTGCGACTGTAACTGGAGCTGCATATCGAAAATTCATTGAAGAATATTTAAGATCTCAAATTCAAGATAGGAATATGTGGTTTCAACAAGGTGGTGCAACAGCCCATACAGCAAAGGAATCAATTCAACTTTTGAAGACAATTTTCCCAAATCGATTAATTTTACGTTTTGGTGATATTCCTTGGGCTCCTAGATCTTGTGATTTGACCCCTTTGGATTTCTTTTTACGGGGGTACTTAAAGTCAAAAGTATACATTAATAGGCCTCGTACTTTGGAACATTTGAAAGAGAACATTTCTCAAGAGATTCGCAACATTCCTCCTGAGATGCTAAGAAAAGTGATGGCTTCTGTTACGAAAAGAATGCGCATGTGCATAAACCAACATGGTGGTCATTTAGATGATATCTTATTTAAATAAAAACT
Organism: Trinorchestia longiramus; assembly: GCA_006783055.1. Classification (NCBI taxonomy): domain Eukaryota; kingdom Metazoa; phylum Arthropoda; class Malacostraca; order Amphipoda; family Talitridae; genus Trinorchestia; species Trinorchestia longiramus. The sequence continues at coordinate 5,213 of VCRD01005928.1, forward strand.
CCAAAACCCTTTCTTTCGTTTGCAATTCACCTGAAGTTTCTATCTCAAGTAGTTTTTGCATAAATTAATTCTAAATATATCATGTGACTTTTGCCACATCCTTTACATTTTTTACGACTCGTCGTTATTCGATGCTAGGACTCTAAAATTCATGGATAACGTATTAATGATACTGTAAAACCGATGGTTTATTTTTGCAGTCTTTTAACGACTGATGAATTATGGATCGTGAACCGGCTAGAATGTAGAATCAGGTTCATGAATTTAAAAATATATCACGTGTTTTCCAAGCAATTCATAGGCAATAATTATTTAATTATTGCCAATAATTATTTAATTTTCTGTGTATATACGAGATTCACACGCATGAAATTTTTTCCCACATTTCTATTTTATTTTGCAGTTATTACAGTAAAATATCGTCTCAGAATTAATTTAGCTTTAGGAAGTTTTTTGCTGTAGTTTGAAGCAGAAAACTTCTTTCATTAAAATTGTTCTGAATCTAAAATTACGTAACCAAATTATTCTGAACTATGTCATGGATGTGTCCTTAATTTTTTTTTGTAAAAACCAGTGCTTTATGAGGTAGGCAAGAAGCTTATTAAGAAATGCTCTCAAATGATTTACTAATATTAATATTTTCCTAACATGCTAGGGACTAGCAATTAACATAGCTAATCAGTTGTCAAGCTTGCTCAATCCTAAGAAGAATATTTTTGTCAAAATTAAAAAATTGTACACAGCGTAAAGCTAAAAGTGAAATATTGTCCGAATGATTCTATCTTAGATGTAGCTTATAAGTTTCACGATAAATAAGCTGCATTAAGTACTATTTTTAAAAAGTGTAAATTTTAAATGGTGATCTCATATTATTACATACGAAATTATTGCGTATTGAGGGATATGATTTAGTGTTTAAGTTATTTAGAATAGAGAACCGAACAGATATAAAACCTAATTGAACCAATGCGCAAAACCAGAAGGACAACAGAATTAATTAACTCGTGCTAATATGTTACCTACTTTTTAGCTTTGTTCACACCATTTTTAACACATGTGAACTGTTTTGATTAGGTAACCAGAAATTTTGATATCTAGCTGCATCGATAAACAAATAACTACTTTCATAGAAAATCCAAAATATAGTGGTTATCCACGGAGGAAGAAGTAAACAGGCCTCTACAGCTCTCGTAAGAGTGGTGTGAGACCCAAGATAATGATTCGTTGATCTGCTAAAATCGTAAATTTCTTTGCTTAGAAATATCTCACAAGATAGCCCATGGGGTCATCCTTTAACACGTTGACTCCGATTGCCTGATTGGTGTAAAACTTCACTTTGTACGTATAGTCACTAGAAGGATCTGAAAAAATTACAGAACCTAACCAAGTGGTACACATACGTACCACTTCGGAGTCAACGTCTTAAATTTATTTTTAAATGATTGAACGCATCATTCAATAGAGGTAGAAGAAAAAAATAGTACAAATCATTGCTATAATTGATGAGCTTGTGATGTTTGATGAACTGATTATGATTAAAATTTTGATGATCGCCAGCATTTAAAATCCAACCTCACTTCATTTTTCAGTGAATGACAAATTCTAAGGTAGAAACCTGTGCATGAATTATCAAAACATTTTTTAGAAATTTTATTATAAGGCCAATGTGCGAAACTAGATAGTAACCAAAGTGAAATCACAAAGCTTCTCGAAATAGTTAAGAAATAGTCATTAATTAAAATTATTTTACGGCTAAATTATATTTCGAATGCAACCCGCAGAGCTAGGCGTAGTAGGAACGTCAGGAGATTAAATTTATTGGGTTTAACGAAACGATTGCGACAGATAGAGTAAAAACCTAAATTTTGATCGTTTTAGAGGTTCGGTCGAGCGATTCACCAGTGTTCCTCAGGACAGTCAAGGTAAACTAAACAAAGAAAACAAAACCTAATCAAAGAAATGAACACCCAACTCTCTCTTGCAATTTACCTACAGTAAAAAAATGGGTCACCACTCACGAATGTTCGTTCTATAGGTGTACTGGTATGAACATACACTGTCACTCATCCTCTCTAATTAGACCTCGACAATACTACCAGTCTCTTCATAAAATGATTAGTCCCATAAACACACTGAAAAACATTCGTTTTCAAAGAACTCCTGGAAACCGCATAGAGTTAGAACTGAACACATGCGATTAATTAACAGTTTATACTATTTTAAATCTTTCTCAGCAACAACAAGACAAATATCGACCACACAAGCAAGATGAAAATATTTCTCGTATTGCATGCCCTAAAAAATGTAAACTAACTGAATTCAAAGCATCGAGATCCTCGCAACTAAACTATTCTTGCCAGAATGTTATCAGCGAACAAGAAACAATAATTCACCGGGATGAAAATTACCTCCACTGCATGTGATTTATACGTACTTGCTAAGAGGCTTCAGGTTGAATCTGGAGTCCATTAAGAGTGAACATTACTTAGTTCTCTATTAAAGTTTATACCACGTTAGAGAAAATAGAACACAAGTTCTCTTTTTTCAGCCAACGTTTAAGTCAGATACTAAAGCAACAGTCACAACACGGAGCTCACAGATAAAAGTAACAGTTTATTGGCTGAGGGTACGCAGAAGCACAAGTCTGATACCGCAGTACGTGAACTACATAGATAGGTCAACTTCCCACGGAAGTGCAATCCAAGCATTCTACATCTTTGATTGCGCTTCAAGTAAACAAAGTAATTGTATTTGTACTATTTATTTATTTATTCATTCATTTCAATACGGCAGTAGACATATGAGTAATGTTATTGGAAATTTTTTTAATGTATATCATTTAAAATTCACGAAAAATTTCATTCCTCAAACGAAGTATTCTTGCATTTTGAAAACTAAAGATTGACTGTTTTATAGCAAAGTCCAGCGAACTATTTTTGAATGTTGAAAATCGTGATACTCATTCTTTGACTCCAATTTCCCAGATTCCATATCACTGTGACTTTATTCAAACATTATAATGGAGAACATTTTCAAGTACGCTAATAAATTCAAATTTTAGTTTACAATTTTTTAATTTTCAAATGACCGAGTCTGACACAAACCAGGGTCCAGTGCCTACTTTACGACAATCAGTAACTTTACTTTAATGGCTACTTCATTCATTCGTTGCATGCTAAGTTACCCTGCCTTGTAATTCCAACAATTAAAGCATAACTCCGGTTTGAAGTGAATTAACATAGTTTCTGTGTACTAAACTATACTAACAAATATTCAACTTGAAGCCTTGATCTCACCTACACTGAGCTGAATAAATTGACCAAGAAGAGATACAACGATACATCAACAATGTATCCTCATCTGTTATTAACAATAATCATCTTGCTGACACACTGCTGCGTATCTCGAGGATTACATGCAGCAGTGGAACGAGAACTGGAAGGTAGAACTGATGCTGCTGAATCTGTCGTACGCTCTCCGCGCAGTTTAAATCAGTATTGCTCGTTAAGCATGCACCACACCCTATGCAAACACCATGGAACTGGTGAGTGGAACATCGGCACAATTTTTTTGTTCTCTTGACACTATTTAATGGCAATTTTTCGGGGATTGTGTATATAAAGGACATGCATTACCGACGCTCAGAATCGTTCATACATTTCACTGAATCATTATTTTGTCTGAAGATTATGTTCGCTATCCAGCTAACAAGACTAGCGAGTTCTTTATTCCTTATTTGAACTATTTTTTCGAATAACAAATTTTATACAATAAATCATTGAGAGCTGCTACTTTCAAACTTATCAGTTTGAGCCTGTCTATGTTTTTTGTCAGTTGGTTCGACGACTTAATTACTAAATGGCATACATACAACAACAAAATGTATTTAAAATAGCAGTTATAAATAGTCATCCCCGTGCGTACAGGTGTGAATTAAATATAAAAAGACCCTTAACAGGACCAGCGTGTAGAGGAGGGGCCACATCAGGCGGTGTGACAGACGCAGAAAAAATGGAAATTACATCAGCCCACAACCACCTGCGCTCAGTGGTTGCTTCGGGGCAGGAAATGAGAGGTTCAATTGGTCGTCAACCACATGCGACGAACATGATGCAACTGGTGAGTGGGAGTCCCCCTAGAGTTCTAAACCTAGAACATAGAACACATTAAGAAGCTAATTACGTAATTAGTTACTAATGTACAGCGAATGTTCGTTGTCACTTTACGTTAAAAGAAATCTCTGAAGAAATAATGTCTAAATCTACTCGAAAGCCAAGATTCTATTGGTCACCATAGACTGTTACATGAATACGCGAGTAACATTACTACTTATACTAATTACTAATACTGCTCAGATATCATTAATACTAAAATTACTACTAATAATATTGCTACTAATAACTTTTATAATAATAATGTTTATGGATGAAGTTGTGAAGGACTAGGCAAACATCATAGAAGTGGAGATGTATAAAGCTTTGAAATTATTACTGGAGCGAACTTTCCTAAAAGAAATCCACATCTGACTCTTACTTCGAATGTGAAACTCACGACAACTAACGAAAAATCCAAATTACTAAATTCAAGTAAATTGATTACAATCAAATTTGCTTGAAATAATTCAGATTGCTAGCTATAGTTCAAGTTCTTTGATATAATTATTCAAGCAATCTGATTTAGTGTACTGTGTTGAATATATAGCTCAATTTGGGTTTCATTTAGGACTTTTAGCTTCATTTTAGAGATGAAACCAGCCTGCAAAATCTACTTTGGCCAGTTTTAAGTTTCAAGTTCAAATGGGTAAGTGTTTCAAGATCTCCAACATTTAAACAAAGATTTCTTCTTCTTTTATGAAAACTTTCTTGACGACAGCCGATAAATTTTTTTCTGCTCAAAATCTAGCATCATGCTCTGAATTAGGGTAGAGGTACTGTTATTGTTCAGGACGTGTACCTCGCGACATCCAATTTACGTGCACCAGCAGCGCGACAGAACGAGGTTTTGACGAGCATTTTGTTCCACCGACTCCTAGGTTCTGATAACACCAAGACAGTTATATGGATATAGGCTTCAAGAAATTGAACATATTTGTGTTATGATATTAAAGAATTTACCTTTTTCCATTGGTTTTTCAAGTGACAAATTCTCGGCAGGTTTGGGACGCGGAGCTTGCGGCTGTCGCTCAGAGGCATGCTGACCAGTGCCGCTTCAAGCACGACTGCAGCGAGTGTAGGGCAGTGGGTGAGCGATCTAGTCAGGCTGCAAATTACTGCATGAACTTCCATTATTCGCACGTGGTGAATTCACAATGGAACCAAACGCTCAACAAAATGTTATGAATTTTATGGTTTTGATGCTATGAGCCAAATTTGACCACAATTAGAAAAAATATTACAAAATCAAAGTGCATACTTCTAAAGAAAAATGGTTTGGTGTACGGTAGTTATGAACTGAGAAATATTTTAAAAGGGTGTAACGCAATATTAATATCTAAAGAGTACATATTTTAATTAAATACGGACATGTATTGGTTGCACTTAGCTTGTACTGACTAAAAATAAACATAAATTATCAAAAATTTCAAATGAAAAAGTACAAAGTTATAAAAATATTTAGTACAGTTCCAAACACAAGCTAAATGATTCACACTTAAAGAAACTCCAATGTTGATATTTTTGAAAAAATTGACTTAAAGCTCAACTCTTACCACACGTGAACACGAAATTGTATTGCATTTTCTTCAGAAAGCACTAATTACTTGTTACGTTCGTCACAGAGCGGTTCCCGGTGGGACAGAATCTGTACATGAGTTACGCGACAGATGGAGACCTGGGTGGAGGCTGGAAGGAGGCAGTGTACGGCTGGTTTAATGAAGTGAAGTCTTTTCCCAACTCTTACATCGACCCTTTCACGTGAGTGCCTGCAAGTGTGAGCCTGTGATGCTTGACCGGAGACTGGCGTCCAATAATCAATAGAATAAACTTCGATTCAGCGAAATTACAGAAGGACATTTTTCATGAACATCCAAGAATCTGCTGAACTCGATCACGGGTGTGAATGAAAAATTGTATGGTAACGTAGCTAGAAATTAAAGAAACAGAATACTAGCTGCTCTCTATGAACCTCTCAAAGCAGAGCTAGACTCGGACCTCCAAAATTCAATTGGCTGGCTTCAGTAGAATCCCAAAGCAAATGAATAACGTTCACAAAAACGAAGTTACATGTAATTTGTATTCAAAAATGATACAAGCAAAGAGTAAAATATATTCGAATAATTATAATTGCATGCCTTGCATTGGAAAGACCACAGAGCTATGTTGAAAATTTGAGACTGTAGTGGTTGAGGCAAAAATATTGGGAGAATTGAGGGGAGAAAGAGGAAGATCAAATGAGAGACTGGACAAGAAGGAAGTTAAGAAGCGTGAAGTAGCTCTCAGTATCCGAAAGACTTTTTCCTATTTAACAAAATTTACTTTTTAGAAGAAAATCTTGTACATGTGAATTGCTTTCATTTACCATTGCTTATCTCAGAGATATCGAAAATTGTAAACTCCCTCCGACTGCAATGCTGGAAAAATGCTTTAAAAGTTTCTTATAAATTCAAGTCAGCTTCCAAGACGTTTGTCGAAGCCTCAGGGTTCTGAATTATTATTCAATTTTATTTGCAGAGAATAAACTCCTCACTTCATTAAAACTAAAATTTCCTGACATGTTCTGGCTTTTCGCTTCGACAAGAAGCCCATTAAGTATCATTCTTTGTTTATAGAGTCAGATTTTTTGCAGATTCAAGCACTCAACAGGACACTACAGCCAAATGATGTGGGCGACTACAACGCACGTAGGATGTGGCTACAGGTTTTTCAAGGAGGGCAATTGGTATAAAAAGCTTTACATCTGCAACTACGGACCAGCAGGCAACGTGGTTACTTTACCCATGTACATGGTAGGGCCGTCATGCTTGAGCTGCCCCAGTGGTTCCAGTTGTTCATCATCTTACGCTGGTCTTTGCCACCGTTCCAATGACGCCCAAGAAGTCGGCTACAGCATGCAGTACAGTTCTCTGTATCCGCAACGCGACTTTTCAAAATCCTCTAGGGTACATAGCAGTAATATCAGAGACAATTCGATGAGACGCTTTGATCAACTTGATAGGCTTCAGTATCCGACCTCCTTATGGCAACCAGAAAACCACTTCCGTTCATCAGCTGGATCATCATTGAAAGAACAACCCACCACAAGGTTTGAATCATGGAACGATTTTCCGTTCGGTGATCGATTGTCTGGAGAAGAAACACAGTTTAAGGAGACAATTGCAGTTGACAATGATTATGCAAACACTGGTTTCAGAGACTCACAATATTACGGACAGTTTTCTGACTTGAATTACTTCCAAGACGCAGCCTATGACTACCAAATAAGAAGCCATTCCTTGTCAAAGATTGAACAGTATTTTTACGATTTTTTGAACGACGGTGAAGACTTTTCTAGAAGCAATCTACCATCTCAGGCGCAAATAGCGGGCAATTTATTTGCAGTTGATGCTCTTGATTATTTTTGAGAGAAATTTTCTTAGTTTGAAAAGTAGATGTCACGTTTGATCACGTTATTAATCGTAAAGTTCCTATAATATATGTAGATTAGAATCTAAGGAATATTATCACTCTACTAATACGAAAGATGAACGCGAATATTTTTACATTATATAATTTTTAAGACTCAGTTTATGGGTGAAAAAACTGCCACCCACTATTTCTATCTTAGGTGTGGAAAGGGTTATAATTGCGTATTTTTGAATATCAAATTAAATTGTGAGATATTTGTGTCATTCATTTTACAATATGTGCGACTGAACTCCTAGCAATGAACTGTTTTTAGCAAATAGTTATTTACCAAAAATGCAGCTGAATCATCATTGCAAGAACAACCCATCGCATAGAACCATTTTAGCAAAGAGTTATTTGCTAAATATGGTTTAAATTTAAGCGCTTCAAGAGTTACACAACCTCATGCACTCTACTTCTTCTACTGTAAGTAAATGGGAATGAGTACGAAAGTGGTTGGAAACAATCGTAAAGTTATTATTTTTTAAGTTTTATTTTTAGGTGCCATTAAGCAGAAAGACAAACTCTAATTGGACTACTGCATCTCATCTTTATATGCATTGAACTATATCAAATCAATAGCTGCAATGGCACCATGGGCAATGGTACCTACTTCATTATGGTAGTTTTGTTCCTACCGGAGAATAGAGTAACTTGATCAGGACGTAATAAATATTTTGAAAAAATCAATGCAATGTTAATATGTACCAGGACCGGGGCTTCAGTTCTGATGATTCCAAATCAAACTGATTTATTCACTTTCCAAAATAATAACTTAAAGCTTAATAGAAGGTTTTATTAAATATTTTCAGAAGTAGATCGAAGAAGAAAGCTACTTAATTCTGAATTACAAAGAAAAACGAAAAAACAGATTGGATAATTTAAAATAATTATAACGAAAAGCCACCAAAACATTAATTTAGTTGACTCTTCCATAATTCTTAGCGTATTGCCTTATGTGACTTGAAAAGGATGATCGATGTATGCAAATTAACTTAACAAAACGCAATGTAACATGTGATCATATTTTGGTATAACGTCTTTTTTTACTGCAGTCCATTGGTGATTGCATCCATCTTACCTGTATGATACACGGAAGAACAGTTACTGAGCTATCGTCAACGTTTTCTCAGGATGCTTTTGATGCTATAGTTCCATAATTAATTGATGACTGATAATTGAATTGACTAATTGATGTGCAGGGTAGAGCAGAACTTGCCGACACAGAGCATTTCTACTTGCCTAACCATTCTATCAGGTACAACGATGAGCTCGGATTCATTACGCTGTTTTCGTCCTCTGCAATAACCTTGTCGAAGTCCACTGTAACATCCAACGCTGGCAACTTTATGAATTCATTGCTAAATAACGAGAATTAACATTCAGATTTGCATATTATTGTCTCAAACTTTCTATATATCGGTGTTACTGCGTATAAATGAGGTGTTCTATGAAAGAGATGTTTTATATCTATTAACTTACGAGCATTCGCCAAACCTATCATAGTCAGGTTAGTTTGTTTCTTATTATTCTCTTTGATGGACTTTTCGGCCTGTGAAGAAGTTTATCAAGGAGGCTGAAATGAGATACGACAATTTCGTAGATCCTTAGGCGAGGGAAATTAACGAAGAATTTAAGAAGCATTTCATACCTGTCTTCGTAGACGAATTTGTGGAGAGAAGTTTTTACAATTTGCTGGGGTATTTGCCGCCCCCCCCTGTAGTGTCGTCTGTTGCCACCGCCACCAACACGGTCACTTGTCTTTCAACTATGGATTGTTAATAATGAAAATATCAACATATCGATCATGATTTACAGTGCTTACGCATGCAAAAAAATATTGAAAATTATAAAACGTATGTTGGTGAAAATATTTTCATCAATTGTAAGGTCAACTATAGAATACATCATGATGTACAATAAAGTTCATGAACTCTAAAGCATGTTGATTCTCTATCTCTGCATCTCTTGATGCTTCAACAGAGGCAAAGCTTGTATTCATTCGGTTGATTTTATTTCTTAATCGTTAACTTTACGGAAACTAGACTCTGACCTAACCTGGCTGCTTATATTAATATTCGATAGCAGGTAAAATTCATTTCAAATGGATTACAAATATGCTTGTCGTGACCTATTTGTGTACCAACATAGCTCAATTCATTTATTTATTCTTGACGCCGTTTAATGCGTAGTGTAAAACTAAAAATGAACGCAATAATTTTACCCAAAAATTATAGCAGAATAAGACGTTATTACACTTTTACTCTATATTTCTGTGAAATATTCGTATTTAGAAATAGAATGTGTGCTTTAACACGTTGCCTCCGATTGCCGATTGGTGTAAATTTTCACCTTGTACGCATAGTCACTAGAAGGATCTGAAAAAATTACAGAACCTAACCTAAGTGGTCCACATACGTACCACTTCGGAGTCAACGTGTTAAGAAATGAATAAAGAAACTATGGCTCGAAAGTTACATCAATTCAAAAGTCTAATCGCAACTCCTGTAGGACGATATCAGAACAAAACTACTGGCAGTGCACTGTGCAAATGAATAAAGTTGTTATTCACGTATCGTAGTTTTTTTTGTTCCATAACAATGAGGAGTGGAAATAACAGAAGGTTTATAGTATCACGTTACGAAATAGACAATTGTTGGAGTAACGCGAATGTTTTGAAAGTAAATACTCAGAAAAAGAAAGTTAGTATCATACTTCACAATGGCATCTGTAGAAATATTTCTATGTTTGCAATTCACTCTTTAATGTACTGACGAATAATATAAATTGGGATTATCTAGCTGCAAAACATAATCTAGTCAAATAATTTATAAAAGGTGATGGGAGATTCACCAAGATGTCGACTCGGGATGAATCATGGTTATCGAACAACTAACATTATTATTGAGTTAAAACAAAGCTTACTGCATGCATTATGAAGAAAAAATACCAACTGTCCTTGAAAATAATATTTTTGGCACTAATTGGAAAGCATAACTAGTCAATAATGGAAAAGAAGTATTTTGCCGCTGCTATTGTAGTAAGAGTACAAAACAAAACTGCTCTAAACAAAGTAAATACTTACGTACTATGATCTGGCTAGAGTAACATTTGCCATTAAATAAAAATTTTAAATTACAACGTAAGAAATATATAGAAGGATGCAATTCAAGTCTTAATTGGAAGTGAGAAAACGAGTAAGACTTTCAGGGAATATAAATAACTAAATAAATAAATTATTCTTTAGTTTCAAAGAATCACGTTTTCTAATTCGATGCTTAAAATGTTTTTAATTCATTTGTTTTGTAAAAGGAACATTAAAATGTTCCCATTAAGAATCGTTTAGAAACAGTAAATTAATTCAACCTAAGCCTTGGAAGTGCAAAGCGTTTTGATGATGTTTAACGTGGTGCTAAAAGATTGTCAGGCAGCAGAAGGTTAAGTGTGTCGAGTCAGGCGAATGTCATTGGTTAAGTCGCATTGCCCTCGTAGAGACTTACGTTGATTTGAATCGATTTACCACCAGTATTTAATTATACAGAGCGTCGTGATAGTGTACCTTTGAATCGAGGTAGTTGGTCGTCAGTCAAAAGCGTTATTATTATACAGTAGCTTTGTTGTTAAAGTTATAATTAAAATATTATGTTCATAAGTTGTATACACAAATAATACGGGCACTCAGTCCGTCTTTCTTATTAATTATTCTAGACTGCAACCAAGTACAGTATAGAGAGCACCTTACTCGGAAATAGTTTCGGCATCGTTGTAAAGAAAAATATATGTGTAAGAGATGGGCGTTTGATAACGCAATAAGATTTTATTACCTCATAGATGGTCTCCAGATATCGAGAGACGGTCATAGATAATCTCGGTACAATGATTTAAGGAGTATACTCGTATAATCGGGAACTTGTTAAAGCTCTGCAATAAAATTTCACCTCAATATTTTTTGATTGGCATCCTATAAAATGAAAGCAATCAAAAACTCTGGATATACTTTAGTTTTAACTTAATACTTGTGTTTACTATAATGGCTCTATTTGATCCTCACATTACGAGTCAAAGAGCCAAAGTGACGCAGTATGTGTACAGAAGAAGAAACAAAAGTTACTTTATTTCCAATAGAGTATGCAGTGCAAATGCATCGGTTTTTTAAACTCTTAATATTAACAGTTAAAGAGTAATGATGATGCTTATCGATAAGATCTCAAGAGTAGTAGTGATGTTTCAAGCGAGATCCCCATCCTCTGCGCTGCAACCTGAGTGGAGGATCGTAGGGCGTGTCGATGAGCGTGTTGGAGGTGTGGCGTACACCAAGCGCCCAGCGTAGCTGCTGCTGGACATTTTTAGCCGCCGATGGTCAAGCACAAATAGATCATGACGGCTACGAGTATCGAACTCGGGTCTTCCTGCACTGCAAGCGGGTACGCTCACCAGGTGACCAATCTGGGAGTAAAACAATTGAGGTCAATACACCCAAAACAGTTCTAATCAACACACCATAGAAACTTTATTCCATTCTTGTATTCATGAAATACAAAATGGTTGCAAAATTTTTAATACTAACATCTTAAAACTAGTGATCATGCTGCCAGCGACTCTTTCTTGAGGTAGAGGCTCGTAGATATACGTTGCGATTATCTGAGGAAAGAGTCATTTGTAGCCCATCCGTATGTCAGCCTACCTGGTCCCTGTGTAGCAATCTAAGACATGCGTGCGGATTTGAACTTGCAAACCAGGACCCTAACTGCATAAGCACAGGTCAATAACCATTCGGCTTCAGTGGAAGCCGTCTTCTACTTCTAAAACGATATGCCCTGCTCGTGATACAATCTCAGAATCCGTAGCTGTCAGTTAACTGTTGTTTGCGTATAATTTTTTTGAAGGACAAAAAAATTGAGAATACTTACAGAATTCAGCAACAAGTTACCATTGAACTATTTCTTGCATTAATAAATGGAACGTGATGTAGGTATGTGTAATATTCTGATTTTTTAGAGTAAAAATAAAAATTTAAGGTAACATTGTGTTGACTTTAGGGTACCTGATGTTTATACTCGTGAGGCACTTCCGTCGGTCGCTCGGTCCACGTCGGAAGCAGCTTTGCTGTGGTTGGGAATTGGGTGTCCAGTAGAGTTTACCTCAATTTTCGAATCAGTAAAGCGGTGGAGCTTAACTAGGTAAAACATGGATGGTGATTTTGGGCCACAGATATGGTACCTTAGGGTAAAGCTGTGGTCTAATTATGTGTAGATTAGAAAATTTGGTAAACCCGTGAACAAGATTTACATTTGAGAGGTTATCTTCATCTTAGACAAGACTAGCACACAGGCGAAAACCTCTAGGATGCCACCCTGTTGTATGTGTATGTTTTAGAAGAAATTAAATCCATAATATATTTGATGTTGCATCATTTGCACATAAGTTCTTTAGTCAGAGGATTTTGGAACCTTTACACATTTTTTACTATTGTGTCCCACTAATAAAATATCCATCCACTTATGACAAAGTAGTGTAAATTCTTGGTTAAACTTTTTCATTGCTCACATTAGCAATAAATAAGACAACAAACTGGCTTCTGTATTTGTTAGAACAACTGTCCAGTAAGGAAACATTGTTTAATGTTTTTTGAGAAAAATTATGAATAATGTTTATTTGTTAGTAATGGGTTATCTGTACTGTGAGTATGACAAGTAATATGAGTATGAGTATTTTAACAAATGATGTATTATTAGCTATTAACAGAGCACTTATCACTTAAATTGCCTGTTTTAATTTGGGTGCTTTTAAAAATATATGTAGAATAAGAAATTTTTTATATTAAGGTTACTTGTTGTTTTGTGCAGTTGTGTGTGGAAAAGCTTCAAATTGCAATAATTTTCTATGCTTAGAAATATTCCTGGACTCCATTGAATGTTATGGATGAGAAGTTACGTCAGCCTCACCAGGGCCATCTTGTGAAGTTTACCAACGTTGTCAAAGGCTGGCAGACTCGTTGGTTTGTCCTCAACCCTGAACTTGGAACTCTGCATTACTATCTGGTGAGGTTCAGTTATTAGTGTTGCAAGCATCTGTGCATGGTTACCCATTAGAGCCTAGTGCCTATTTAAATTAGCAATGCAAATATTTTCTTGGAGTGACAGAAAACATTTATATTAATTATGGAGAGCTGTAAAGCTTCCAATTTCTTTTAAATATACATTGCCAATGTATTTTAAGACCAACATATGAAATAAACAGTTTGTACACCTGGTTTAAAAGATATTGTTTGGGTATCTTGGGTTCTAAGCTTCTGGCTCTAATGGGTTAAGTATAAGCTCTAATTTTATTTCAGCTGCTAAAATATGGCTTAATATCCATTAAAAATTTCATATTGATTAGGTTGTACAGTTTAGGGACAAATTTTACGTATTAAATTTAGGTCTCACTATTGGGATAAATTTGGCCTATTTTGTATTACATTTATTATTAAATGATTGAGAGCTTGTACATTGATCATGTACAAGAAGATATTTGTTGTTTCTTGCTTCCTATGAAAAAAACTAATATCTTGCAAACATTTTGAGAGCTCCATTTAAATATTTTCTTCAATATTTATGTAATGGTTAGTGAAAGATTGTGTACTGAATACCTTTCAAATATATTTGCCTTTCTGTACCTAAGTTGTTTACTTCAATTCAGGAAATATAATGGCTCTAATGATATCAATTTATTGATCATTCAGAAACAATTATCATTAAATTTATTTGTTAATTTAATATTTAGAATTTAAATGTAGGTTTACTTACACATTTATAAAGCTAAGCTCCTGAAGTTAAATAATTGTTGTAAATTATTTGTGTGGCCAGAGCGAGCATGACCTACCTTCGAGAGCGCGTGGCAGCATCCAGTTGGCTGGTGCTGTCATCTCCCCAAGTGATGAAGACTGCCAGACATTCACTGTGTCCCCAGCTTGTGGTAAGTCTTATGCCTCTTCCATATTTTTTTGTATCCTATGGTTCATTTTCCTATATCTTTCATTATATTTTGTATTAATTTTGTTTCTTGTATTGCTTCATTATCTTGAATGCTGTGTGCTCTTGAATTCTGTATGGTAATGAATGTTTTACATATATTGACTGTTTTGCATTTCAGGTGAAGCATACAAACTGCGGGCACAGGACAGCAAAGACCGTCAGATGTGGCTCAACAGGCTGCGTGTCATTGCAGAGATGCACACTAGAGCCATCGCTCATGTATGTCTAACCCACTAAAGCCATCGCTCATGTATATCTAGCACACTAGAGCCATCACTCATGTATGTCTAGCACACTAGAGCCATCGCTCATGCATGTCTAGCTTTAAATTGTTTTTTGTGCATGAAACATAAGCTAATGAGTGAAAATCATAAGTGGGGCATGTGAATATATCCAGAATGATGCTTATAATTTTATAGATGTTCAAATTTACTTGAAAATGGAAGGTTAAAGGTCCTTGAAAAGGAAGGTTTGGTTAAATAATAGCCCCTGCCAATATGCTACACACCTTGTGTAAATAATACCCCTGCTAATATGCTACACACTTTGTGTAAATAATACCCCTGCTAATATGCTACACACCTTGTGTAAATAATAGCACCACTAATATGCTACATACCTTGTCCTTTTTGATGCCTGTGTTTGTGCTCCCCCAGCACCATTCTGCGTTCCCATCACACGAGCGCAGAGGAGGCGGTGGCTCCAGTAGCTCCTCGTCCCTGCCTAGTGCCCCTTCAACCAAACAAGGCATTTACTCCCAGACTGGCCATCCGCACCTCAACTCAGCTTCTCACTCAGCCCAGGGGGTGGGAACACAGGTCACTAATGCTTCATCTAGAATAGAATAGAATAGAATGAGGCTATAGGAACGAACCTTCTGGCCCATTCTTGGGTCGGATAATTACTTCGATAATTATTCGGTTGTTTACCCAAGTCCCATGCCGAATTTCTAGCCGCGTCAACCATGTCGGCAGCGGGATTCGAACCCGGGTCTTCCCGCTCGCAAGCAGATTCGCTCACCAGTCGACCAAGATGGTGATGTGGGTCATCTCGTGGGTTTTGGTAACTGTCAAGTTGTGTATACGGGACTATGGTGACTGAAATTGTCTAGGGGACTATGTTGACTGAAATTGTGTAGGGGACTATGGTGACTGATATTGTGTAGGGGACTATGTTGACTGAAATTGTGTAGGGGACTATGGTGACTGAAATTGTGTAGGGGACTATGGTGACTGAAATTGTGTAGGGGTCTATGTTGACCGAAATTGTGTAGGGGACTATGGTGACTGAAAATTGTGTAGGGGACTATGGTGACTGAAATTGTGTAGGGGACTATGGTGACTGTCCAGTTGTGTCTAAGGGCTATGGTAATGTAATTTGTATCTCAGTTATGCTAGCTTCCATCAAGTTAGATCTAGGATGCTATGGTGCCTCAAGTTATGTCTAGGGTTCTGTGTTGACGCAGGTTATATCTAATCAAGGATGCAATATTCATTTGGATCATGTCTATGTTAATTCATGGAATATCTGCAAGAATTGGTCAATAAATTCATCAGGATTTGGACTTATACTCATCTGACTTTGGTTGAACATCCCGGAATTATAACCATCAATTATTTTAATCATGTGCGGTGTTTTTGATGATCTATGGTAAGCTTCCATTTGGCAACTAATTTGCCGTTGTTGGCTGCACTGATTTTGCGACAAGTCTTCATTTTGAAACACGCTTCATTTGCTCAGAATGTTTGATACCAGGTCACACTTCATGTGATAGTGCTAGTCTCGCACATTTTCCTTTTATGAAGTAAAATGTGCAATGGATGTTTTTATACGTACAGAAATATCCAGACTAAGAAATTTCTTCTGAATATGGCTGTCTTCTTTAGGTATTTCTGATCTTTTTCGAAAAAATTCTATGATATAAAATATCGAAGACGAAAGTTGGAGATTGCCTACATGAGTGAAATGGATTTGGTTCTCTTGACAACATCTTTTTTATACCCATTTAAATACCTTTGAGATACTGGCTACGGTACTCTATCTGAAGGATTGCAAGTTTGCGCGTTGCTAAGCAATGTGCGGTTAACATTATATCGCCTCTAAGACAATGGTATTAAAGTAGTGGTCCGCGTACCGGTGCCGGACCGCGAGCTATCAGCTGCTGGTACGCGGCATCAGCTGCCGGTTTTGTTTCCAGTATAAATTAATAATACTCAACAATATTCCCGGTCCCTGACGCATAAGGAAAAACTACCGGTAAGCTACACCAGATACTTTGAAAAGCACTGTTCTAGGAGACTGGCTGCGGTACTCTTCATGCCAAGGGTCCCGGGTTCACGTACTTCCAATCCATCAGCAGTTTTTACCCTTTCATAGTGTGTAGTGGCGAGGCGATTGAATAGGGTCAGAACAAGAAGCTGGGAATTTCTCTCTTCTAACGAACTCTATTGCTTTAATTTCAGAGTGTGGTGCCCCTCATGTTCTGTTTGTAGACCTCTCAATTTTCGTAGGCCTTTGCTAGACCTAGAGCTCTTTTAGCGTTCGTCAAGGTTCTGATAGTGGGCTGGATTGTTATGAAAACTTCGTATGTGCAAGAGCTCCATTCACGTACTCTAAAAGGGTTCTATATCATGTGATCATGGTCTGATTTTCGCAATTTGTATTTGGATTCTAATTAAGACAAATAGCTTTTATTGAATTTGAACGGGTTCTTTAATTGAATTATATCATATGTGCTTTGAAGCGGCAGAGGAGGCTCAAGTTACGCATTGGTTTCATTTTGTGTGTGTGTTTTGTTTTGATTTAATTGAATCGTTTATGTGGTACAGACAATCATTGTGAGGAACATGTAAAAAATTCAATTCACTCCTGAACTTTTGTTTTTGGAAACATCAAAGTCCATGCTAATTTAATAGCATGGACTCTTAATCATAGAAAAAGTCATTATTGAAGCACCTTGTGTTCATTTTTCACTATGATTTTGATTGTTTCACAGGAATCTGAGTGTGATAGTTACGTTGAATTTTCTGCAGGTATAAGTCTGTGAAGAAGGTAGATGATAGATAATCCCCATTTTGTTGGTCTTTGCTGTCTGTCCTGTAGTGTTTGTCTTTACTGTCCTATTTTTTGCCTTTAATGTCCTATTTTTTGCCTTTACTGTCCTATTTGTTGTCTTTATTGTCTGTTCTATTTGTTGTCTTTATTGTCTGTTCTATTTTTCTCTCTTAACTCTCTGTCTTATTTTAATGGGTTTTATGTAGTAACTATGTAGTTTTCTTGGTCTTCAATTTTAATTGTTTTATTATTCATTCATGCTCAATTTGTTGGTCATGATTGTCTATTATAATATTTACTACATTATAGTGTGAGGGAATCCAGGATCTGTCTCCCAGCAATGCTAATTAAGAACAGTTTAGTAATGAGTGTTAAAATAATTTTTTTTTTCAGTTCATTCAGAGCAGAATTTAATAAAGTTTTGAACTTGCTGGGCTCAGCGCTGCACTTGCTGGGCTCAGCGCTGCACTTGCTGGGCTCAGCGCTGCACTTGCTGGGTTCAGAGCTGCACTTGCTGGTTCATGTTAGAGAATCAGCTGATGATACGCTTTTGGTGTCGAGGCTTGGCTTCGTTTTCTTCATATCTCCTTTTAGAAAACTATACAAGTTATGATGTTGAAATTCACATTATTTTTCATCAGTTCTTATATTAGGAATTGAATCAGTTATCAAATTGAAAGCAAGTGTCACATTTCTTGACACTTGCTACAATATTTAAAGGGTATTTGTTTGTTAAGATATTAAGGGTTATGTTTTTCATATTAAGGGTTATTTGTTTCATATTGAGGTTTATTTGTTTTATATATAGGGTTATTTGTTTTTCAAGGTATTAAGGGTTATTTGTTTGTCAAGGTATTAAGGGTTATTTGTTTAAGATATTAAGGGTTATTTATTTAAGATATTAAAGGTTATTTGTGTAAGATATTAAGGGTTGTTTGTTTGTCAAGGTATTAAGGGTTATTTGTTTCATATTGAGGTTTATTTGTTTTATATAAAGGGTTATTTGTTTTTCAAGGTATTAAGGGTTATTTGTTTGTCAAGGTATTAAGGGTTATTTGTTTAAGATATTAAGGGTTATTTATTTAAGATATTAAGGGTTATTTGTGTAAGATATTAAGGGTTGTTTGTTTGTCAAGGTATTAAGGGTTATTTGTTTAAGATATTAAGGGTTATTTATTTAAGATATTAAGGGTTATTTGTGTAAGATATTAAGGGTTGTTTGTTTGTCAAGGTATTAAGGGTTATTTGTTTAAGATATTAAGGGTCATTTGTTGGTCAGGTGACTGGAGGAGGTGGAGGAGGAGGAGGAGGGGAGGGTGGAGGCCTGGCTGTACTGGATGCCTTCACTCAAGTCAGCGAGCTCCTACAGTCTGCACACAGACAACACTCCAACCTGGCTGCTGCTGTTGAGGACTTGCCTGCATATGGTGGGTGATGGGGACTTGTCTGTGTGTGCTGGAGACTTGCCTGTGGGTGCTGGGGACTTTTGAGGAATAAAGTAGAGAGTTTTCAAACAGGTGTATTGATTTCATCATAACAAACTTCATGTTTCTTGGTAAAGCGTTAAATGGAGGAAAGGTTTTTGTAATCTTGCTTCCAAGGATTTGTTCTTATAGGACCACGACAGCGAGTGCATTACTGTATGATTGTGATGCCTTAAGTATGTTATAATACACCATAGTAAGACACTATATTATAGTGTATAGTGCTGCCTAGTGTGGTATGTATGCCACATTATAATTGCTTGGTACTCATTAATTGCATTCTTGGTGAATTTATTCATTGTACAATCATTCCATCTATGTAATTTCAGAAAAAGTTGAAATTTTGTGATGTTGTGCAAGGACTTGTGGGAAGTGCTAATTAAACATGTGAAACAGTCATGATTCCTCTGCAAGAAGTTTCCTCAGATACATCAGCATCTTATGAATAAGCCTTTCACTACCTGTGTGTTATATCGTTCCAATGCACTCCATACTGATGTAACTACCCCGTTACGATGACGTGCTTCATGCGTGGTGCAGGCTACCTGAGCAAACAGGAGCTGGGGAGCAACAACTAAAGTAACTGAGTGTAACACTTACTTCCTAGTTCTGTAAATCTTACTGAAGAACTGAGCGTAACACTAACTTCCTAGTTCTGTAAATCTTACTGAAGAACTGATGTGCAGGAGGTGGTTTAAAATGCAGTGAACCACAACTGCTGCTTCTCAAAGCCACCAGTCAGGCGACAGTTTTGTGTCTGGAAGGATGCCTCAGCGTGCTTCAGCAGCAGCAGCAGCTGCAGCTACACCAGCAGTACAGGTCAGACAATTGTTCCACAATTTTTGCATTGTTCTTTTCATATCCAACAGCTGAGCATATCGTAGAGTGTGAGATAAGTGGGTCTTCGTTCCTGAACTTTTTTTGCATTGCTTTGCGTTTGCATTTTAAAGAGTTGGGCACATTGCCGAGTGCCATGTGTGTGGGTGTTTGTTCCTCTATTTCTGTATTGCATCGTTTCTGCATTTCCAAGAGCTAAGTACATCGTAGAGTGCGAGATGTGTGGGTGTTTTCTTTCTTTAACCCTCGGCAAACCAACTGTTCCATTCACTTCACACAAGCTCACTTGGCTTGTTGTGAACACGACGTTTGGTAATGGGGCCCGTTTCATACTACCGTGCTTGAAAACGTCAACTTTTTGCTTTTATGCCCAGATAACCAAACACAAGAAGACTGACGGATAAATGAGTGCTGTAATGGCCTCTATTTTTGCTGCTTAGGCACTTGTTCATTGCTGCAACGCCCTGATGAACAGAACATGATAATTGGCGTTCACATAGCTTGATGAACATAACATGATAATTGTCGTTCTCTGTATTTTTGAGAGAGGGGTGAAAGACCTTTGGTTTTACTGCTAAACTGGGCTTTCACCGCCAGTCCGGCCCACAGCTCAACGTAAAACCTCTCCGTCTGTTATAACTTGAAAGCTGTAGAATGAGGTGCTGACCGTGAAGATTGTTACAGAACAGCTGTATTGTATTGTGTTATAGTTTATCCATTAAAGCTGCCGTCTTCCATGCCATGACAATCATAGCTTAGATGAGTCAAAAGCTTAACTCGAGTGGCTGGGTAGTCGGCGGTGTGCCTGCTGGGTCTGCTTGGTTGTAGGGTTCGATACGCTGCCTGCCCTCCTGGGGGCAGTGTGGCTGAGAGCTCAGCGGCTTGGTGCACAGCAGCACAATACTGGGAGACGACTACTGACTGCTCACCCACTCAACTGAACAAGTTTGTGTACACGCTTGAAGTGACTGTAGCCATAAACAGTTATTTGGGCATTTAAAATGTTATTAGTTGATATAGAATAAATAATAGAATATTTTTGAATAGACGTATGCATTTGCAACTGATTGATTGTAACACAACTGTGTGGTAAATTTGGCCTCAAATAATAGTACCATTCTTCAGTTGAACGTTAGGAAAAGCTATTTGTATAGTGCTAATATTTATACGCTAAATAATTTTCTATTGAATTGCTTTTTCTCTTTTTACATGGAATTAAAAATATTTATTTCGTAAAACTTTAGCTTTCATTAAATGCACATCACTACTTTTCTGTTGAAGGCCAGACGCTTGAATAAATTTTAATGAGTGAAGCTTGTATTGTACATAAAAAAAACTTATGTAACTTTTGGGTCACTCACCATTGCGTACACCAGCACTCCTTGGTTCCTGTGAGTGATAGAAGTTTTTATCATACAGTGTTATTTTAACGCATTGCACAATGTTATTGTGAGTAACCTATGGCCTAAACTTATTTGGATATAATATGGGTTGTAAAATACTTTCCTTATGAATTTAAACTCTTCTGTTAATAGTCTCTAATCGCGAGAGTATATATAAATTGAAATTGAGTTGTCAATGTTTGTCATACAAAAAATGGGTTCAAAAGAAATTAAACTTTCATTACGTATTTCTAACCACAATTAATTGTTCTTTTTCTCTTGTTCTTGGATACTTTTATTTCGTCTGGGACGCTGGAAGCTTTTTTATTTTTTCCAACTGTTGGATACTTTTAGTGGATATGAATTAAAATTATTCATTTGACTTCAGTTATACATAACCTCAGTGTTGGTGTCAGTGGTATCCTAGGTACACTGTTCTCTACACTGCTGGAGGCAGGGATGATCCTGACCAGGATAGTCCCTGAATCCTGACCAGGAAAGTTCCTTAATCCTGACCAGGATAGTTTCTGAATCCTAACCAGGATAATCCCTGAATCCTGACCAGGATAGTCCCTGAATCCTGACCAGGATAGTCCCTGAATCCTGATTAGGAATTTGCTCTAAGTTATAACTGAAGTCTGGCTGGGAGAAGCAACAGAGTATAAAAGTTTAATTCTTACTATGATTGTGCTACGAAAATTAGCTCGTAAAATCATCTGACGTGCGCAGGTGGTTCATTGGGTTGAAGTGAGGGAACTCCAATCCGCTAACAGTATTAACAATTACTTCTAATTAAATACTTAGCTTGAAAAGTGTGCTTTACAATTATTGCGTCTTACTAAAATCAACAAATACTTTTTTATTACATTAAGCTTCTGAATTTCAGTTCAGTTATGCCGTTGACTTTTTTCTCAACATATGTATCATAATACGGCCTTCGGGGTGGGGATTGCGACTCTACGGTCACTGCTTTAGTAAAAATTGTTTCCATGTACTTTATTTCTATGTTATTTAAACCACATAATTTGTTTCTATGTATATTTTTCCGTATAATTTATTTTCATAATATTTGTCTCCTGTACTTTGTTTCCATATTGAGTTTTTCGATAGAATTTGTTTCCATTTAATTTATTTTCATATTATTTGTCTCCTATACTTTTTTTCCCATATTATTTGTCTCCTATACTTTTTTCCATATATTTATTTCCATAGAATTTGTATCCATATAATTTATTTTCGAATAATTTATTTTCATATTATTTGTCTCCTATTCTTTGTTTCCATATAATTTGTTTCCGTATAATTTATTTCTGCATAATTTTTTTGATATAACTCGTTTTCATCTATCTTATTTCCATACTATTTGTCTCCAAATAACTGTTTTTTATATAATTGTTGTGAGGATAACCCTTACAGTAAAGGGACTATGGTTGTTCGCTGCATGGATGTGCTCTTCTATTTGTGTTATTGTTCACTTGTACATCATAAGTGTTCCTAATCCCTGTTATCTGCAACTCAGCGTTCGGTGTTCCAAGTTTCTACGGATAATTTCTTGTGTTGTTGGTGTTTTCTCCGTCCTCTCCATGCTTGCACCAGGTTATACTGTCTAGTTTGAACTTGACTCATCTATTACAACAAAGTGAAACTACTCGAAATCCTAAATATTTTGCTGTAGAAATTGTTATTTCACATAATTGACGCAAGGACAGCATTTTACACAGCAAAAGCTGAGCATTGCACTCTAGTCAGAGATATCCCGAGTTAGCTGTAGCCGAATAGCTGAAGTGGCTGTGGGCATTCTTCAAGAGTGTCACTAATTTTTGGTGGGCCTTTATTCAAGTGTCAAGCAGGCCTTATTTTGAAGGTTACGTCTTGGCCGACTTGTCATGATCAATTTTCCAATCTAGTACAAACTGATCTATGTGAAAGCCTAGTCACTCTTGCTTATTATAGAGAAATGCGGCTCTCATTGGTGTCCCTAGCTACCCATTGCAGGGTTAGTAATTAACTTTAGAATTAAGTAGAGATAGGTTTTCCTTATTTCACCCACTCCTTTCTCTCATGGAAGTGGGAGGCATTTCGTCCCCTTGAACAAATGTCGTCGCGTGTGTTTCTTTATTCTTTCTCTGAACTGTTTTTATCTCTTATGGAAGTTCACGGTATTTTATTTTGCACTCCATTAATTTTTTGCCCCAAGCATCAAAAGATAGCGCTCATGTGGTGCCACTTGAAAATGAAAACATGGTACCGCCTAAAACAGCGGTGGTACTTCATTGATATTTATTAAAGTGATTCAGTTGTTAGAAAGCAATGGTGAAGGAAATCTGCTCGTTATGGCTCCTGGACCACTTTAGAAGCTAGAGTGACGACGCACTGAACAAATTTTTGAGTTGGTACTATGTAAGCAAATTAAATTTTATCTGCTAGTCATTTATACTTAGACTATAGTATTGAGATCCTAGTCAACACGTGCCCTAATCATTCTTGTATGTTCTACCTTATTGATTTATGAGAGAATTACAACCTTGACTTGAAATATCGTTTAGTGAGTGACAAGACTCTTGTGTTTTGTTCTTCTGAAGTCAGAAGACAAATGGACGATTCTTATTTGTTTACCTTGAATGGGTTTCGGAACTGAAACATGTTTGCAGCCCACTGAATATCGTTGTTCTGCGAAAAAGCTCATTTGAACTAATGTATGTCGTACAAAGCTGAGATATAAAGCTTGAAAAATAATATTTTGTTGTTGGATATCGTCTACTGCCTTGCTATCCACTGCTGAACCTCACCCCAGTTGGTTGTGGAACAGCATTTCGCAGCTACGGAATTATCGTAGTTGTCAAATTCAAATTTAGAATATTTTCGTGTCAGTTTTTGATTCGAAGTAATGATTATGGGGCTACTAAACGATCGTTGTTGAATTTAAAATTACTTGCGATAGTTGCCAGCACCGTGCAGGCATCTGCTTCAGAGCTGCTCATTACTGCACGGGAGAGAAGGATCACAATTATCGAATTTGAGTGCACAACATTCTCCTCAGTCAGTTGTCAATCCTAAGTAGTGATATTGGAGATAATAGAACAGAATAAGGCAATAAGAACGAGCAGCAATATTGTTGAACTCAAAAGTACGTGCGACAGTTTCCAGTACTGGCCAGATATCTATAGAAAGTTGGTAGTTTCTGCAAAGACATTTACTGAGGTCATCTTCTAAGTGTTCTGTGTTGTCCTTTACACGCTGCCCTTCCTGGGACCATTCCTTCCTCTCCTCCTCATTTCTGTCTCTTATTTCTCGCTCTCAGTTGCACGTGATCCTTATGAACTATTTCTGTCACTCATACACGAACTGCACTTCATTCTTTGTTCTTTCTTCATATCACGCGTTGTTTCTTCGCTCCTTCTTGTTACTTCTCCCATAAAGACAAAGTTCACCTTTTTACCTGTGATTTAACTGTGATGCAGTATTACCTCGAGTTTCCTCTCTCTGAAATGTTCATGAATATTTTTATGATTGTTGTCGACCATGATTTACAATCAAAGTACATCATCAATTTCTGGTCCCTGTATATTTTTGTGGTGCTTCAAAGTGATAGTTTTTACGTCCACTTGTGCAATTCCTTTTTGGCCCAAGATCGTGCCCGTAATTTGTCACTGTAAAACATGCTTTCAATGGAACATCATCATTCACTTGAACTTGACAAATTGGTTTTGTACCGCATATATTCGGCTCAAACTTCAGCATTTAACTAATATAATACGATTATAAACTAGCCCCTGGTGCTGAATTCTTCTCATTGTATTTATTTCGTTCTTCATTCCCATGAGTTTTTCTCTAGTGTTACACCTCAACACTCTCTGTATATCTAATCACATGTTGGATGTCGTGCCTCTTGCAACATTTACTTTGCTTTGTGAAATTGAGAGAAGTCGTTCTTGTACGTTCGCTGTCGTGCTTTACATGTTACGCTCATCACGCTGTTCTTGTATTACTTGTTGTTCACTCATTGCCTAGTATCGCTTGTTGTTCACTCATTACCTTGTATCGCTTGTTGTTCACGAAATGCCTTGTATCGCTTGTTGTTCACTCATTGCCT
>VCRD01005929.1:7274-28926 GCA_006783055.1 Trinorchestia longiramus
AGTTCGATTTTTTAAGATCCCATCATTTTTATTCACGAACTATAGTAAAGTTCGCACTCGAAAATATTCATCACCATCATCAACGTCATAAAAAATAAAAGCCCAAGACATTCGAACAGAAGGTTTAAATACGTATGGATGCTAGTTACCGATAAAAAGTTGAAACTTCGGAGAAGTAAAAACTGAAATATTGCATACTTCTGCGTATGTAAAATCGAACAAATACTGTAACACTCGTAATAAGCACAGCGAACTTTTCAGGATGCGTCAACTGAGTCTCAGAAAATTCAATTTTCACAGTGCACTGACAAATAGTAGGCTGACCAATAAGCCTTTTATACAAGGCTTGACCTCAAAAATGTAGCAATGGAAATGAAACAACAAACGGTTGAAGTTCTGATAAAACCCGAGAAAGAGAATCATTACACAGAGAGTGAATATGAATTTTTCAGAAATAAAACCTGCTATAGAAAAGCGCCACAAGTTTGAAACATACATACGACAATATAAGAAGTCGCATCGTTTGAAAAGAATACTGTTCCAAGCATCGCAGATCGTGCAGAGCAACGGAAAGCATTATACCTATAAATGCGACGACCTGCATCACAACCTGTAGAAGCAAGTTGTAGCAAACGACGTGTAGCAGCGGGCCTCTTTTCTTGAAGACCACCGTTAAGACAGAGCACGATAAGCGCATCAAAGCCACGATCGAACACGAAAAAAGTCTCGAACAAAAACAGTACCCATGAAAGAACATCGTGAGTGGTCCTGGGTTTACTAAAGCTTTGGTCGTCGTAAATGAAAGGCTGTGGAGCGACTGCTACGAGAAATCGCACGACGTCCAATTTTTCGCCTCATCCCAACGATTGCAAATGAATGAACCATTTATGCGTAAATATAGAGAGGTTCTGTTAACAAATGAAGATAGATCAGGAAACCGTGACTATAAGTGGAACAGTGATGGAATGAGGGAGTAAAACGAGTGATGTAAAATTATGACGGTGGAGGTCACTAAAAGGGAAACAGTACAAGGGAGGAGAATAAAATTCTGTGAAAGAAGAATCATTAACGCAAAATTAGAATAGAGCAGTGAGCTACGCAACTGTCGGTTATAATACTGAAAAATAGATACCACGTGACTGGATTAAACAGTACTGCATATGTAGCTACCGAAGGATTATATTTTAGCTTAGTAATAATGTAGATCGTATGCAGTAGCCATTTTAAGCCGATTCACTTTAATATGAATTATATGAAATTGATCATGGTGATTCGATTAAAGTATGCTAAAACAACATTAAATACTATAGAGTATCTTCGGTATAGAGTGTATCTTATTGCTCTTAATACACAGTGCTACGAACCGAATTTATATTTCAAAATAGAAATATAGGTGAGCTACCAAAACGTTTTCTAAATGAACAACAGACTAACGTGATCTAAAATCTTGCCCATGAATGAAACCTTACGTTACACTACAACCAGACCCTTTCACAGAATTGATGGTTTTATGCTGTACGAGTGCTTAGAAGATTTCAACCAGAGCGTTATTCAGATTCTTCGAAAGAATGTTCAGTGAACTAAAATAAAGTTTTTTTTTCAACTCACAGCCTGCGCAGAGACTGGAGGCCCCTGAACGCACCGACCGGAACCCTCTGCAGGCGGTTGTTGTGTAGGAACCTGCAAAATGAGACAGACACAGTGAGACGTAACGCGAGACTGTGGGTGAGACACACCGTCAGACTGTGGGTGAGACACACCGTCAGACTGTGGGTGAGACACACCGTCAGACTGTGGGTGAGACACACCGTCAGACTGTGGGTGAGACACACCGTCAGACTGTCAGTGAGACAATCCGTCAGACTGTCAGTGAGACACACCGTCAGACACTTAATAGATCGAGGCTTCGCGCATACTCAGAGTTCAAGTGACAATTTTTTACACCAGTAGCATAACGTGACGCAGTGATGCCGCTGCTGTGTTTCTGCTAAAGGCAAAAAATTCGTGCAGCGCAGACAGGGGCTGAATAATCAGGTCCTGCACGAGTGCACGATCAAACGACTTGCATTACCGAAGTGGCACAAATTCTACAAGCGTTACCAGCCTCAGAAGCGAAACTAATGCAATCGACTGAATTATTTATATACATGTTACCCACGCAGAACTATTTGCAGTCGAAAAATTTTCATGGAGGTCTCCCTGAGGGAATAATTTTGTAGACTAGTGTTCAAAGATTCATATTAGAATACGTTATTTTACAGCAAGAAAAATTCTATTTGAAAAAAATACAAGCCAAACATAATACTAACATCTTTTAAAAAATGGCTATATCAGGCAAGGAAAAGTAACAATATTCGGACTAACAGCGGTATTACCTAAGGAATAAAATCAGGCAAGAACTTATAATAATACCTAATTTATAATAACAACATAGAGGAATAATGGCAACTCACAGTCTCTGAAGCGACGGCAGCGAAGAGAAGGTATCGGCGTCAAAAGACGTGATGTCGTTGAAATGAAGGTACCTGTGAATGTTGAGTAAAGGTACTGTCCAACACTCAACGTTTTTCATCGTCCCACCACACTCAATGTTGCAACATCGTCCCACCACACTCAATGTTGCAACATCGTCCCACCACACTCAATGTTGCAACATCGTCCCACCACACTCAATGTTGCAACATCGTCCCACCAGACTCAACGTTGTTTCATCGTCCCACCAAACAATATTTTGTCGGCGTCCTGCCACACTCACTGTTGTGACATCGACGGATGCGTAAACTATGTTTGGAAATGTTTAGTGAGCAATACTGTACCACTGCTCAATGTTGTGACATCGACGCATGCTCACATCGACACTGACAAATGCTAGCACCAAGTCTCATTCTTTCGAGTAAAGAATCGTAGAAATACTCGTCGGTAATCTGACCGTGTGTTCTTGGGACTGTTAGCAGGTCTAAGGTAGATGTGTATTGTTAAAGGCATATAGATTACAGAAAAACTGGAGATGTAAAAATTTCTCGTCGATAACAACAAACGGTTGAAAAAGTTAATCAAGGTAATATGAAGCTATTCTAAATCATTTAATGTAAACGTGAATATGTGATAGAAAAAAATGCATTAAATGGAGTATGACCATTTTAAGACCATTTTAATGAACAGTTACCCAAAATGTAAACAAAATATGGGATATACCTCATTAGTTACTAAGCTAAGATAATAATCAAGGTACTCAAAACATGACGCATTCCACGTACGATGTCCGAGAGTTCTACTAGTTTAAACTGAAGAGTAAAGAGTATTCTGAACAAATCTGACAATACTTTGACCTGAACTGCTAATATTCTTAAGACCATTTTTATTTAAAGGAATGTCGATAATATTCCCTTCAGATGATACCTTCCTTCCGAAACTATGTACCTCCTGCTTCCACTGACCAATTGTTTTATTATTTTTCGACTTCAGCTCGGTTCAGAGCAGCCAGAAAAACGCTACTTGATGGAGCTTCTTCAAAGTGATAAATAAATGGAAAATTCATGTCAAATATATTTTTTTACAGCGAATAAGAATTGTGCAAAAATTATTAACCGACAATAAATATATGCGAAAACTTAGTAGTGGTAGCAAGTATCGCGATTACTGTAATAAATGGGTATAACTACTAATAACGACTATTTTCTGCTTAAGTGTTTTGAAATTGTTTCTTGGCTTTTGCGATTGTATGCAGTGAGCCACTAGGTACACTTCAGAAGTCTACTCGGCGCATAGCTCCCAAACCAACAGGACTTGTACTCACAGTTGTTCGAGCTGCTCAAGGTTGTCAAAGACGTTCTTGTCGATGTGTCTGATCCTGTTCTTGTACAGGTACCTGTGATACAACACGAATTTTCAGCAACATCAAGACAGTTTGCAAACAAAGCAATTCGAAATTAGCGCCTAATGGGTAATCATCAAACACTATCTGAAAATTGGAGTCATTGGAAATTCAATACAGCGGTTCAACGGTATTGGATAAAAGAATTAGCTATGTAAAAGTTTGTTGTAAATTGAAACATGGTGAAATTGAGTAATGCTTCTTTCAATCTCGTTTATTTTCAGTTGAACTTGACTCGTTTTGAAATGAATGAGTTATTTCAAATTGAATTTTACTTACTTTAAATTGAACTTCACTGATTTTAAGTTGTTGTTAAAATGATGTAAAATTGATGGTTGAAGTCAATCTAATTTCTCAGGTCAGTACTTTTACTCTATTTCGTGCAAAAATATAGGAACTCGATAATTTTTTCTATATTGATTCAACTGAAATCGTGACCTTCGAGAAACCATTACGTAAGTAAGGTCACTGGAACACAAATTTAACTTGCGGAATAACTAACAAAACGTTAGCCTCCTGCAAACATACAATCGCGGTGGGGAAGTAAACTTCAAGATTCTGACACCATCAAAGGGAAAATTCAAATTAAAAAGTGTCCTATTACCTTCCCACATTTTAGTATTCTGTTAGACGCGGTGGAATCAGTGTACACTCTGCACTACCTCGAGTTTTTCATCGACAAGAAACTCTACGGTAGTCTCACATACAGAACAACTACGGGAGAGTTGACACATCAACTGAGACCCGAAAACATACATTATCGTAATGAGGCTCATGCTACGTGGAGCTTATACGCGTTCGAACGAGAAGATTAAACAATGAAAATGCATTTATAATATAGAAAGGCCCTATGAAAATTTAACACACCCACGAAGGCGAAGTCCCTAAAATCAATTAAATGGTAATGCTCATCAATGCACGTTCCTTATCATACCGACGCATCACTTTGAAAAAGAACATAAACAGGAAATAGTTAATGTTGCCGCTATTGTTTACATAAGAACGTCAATGGTAACAGACTATGCCATTCCAGTACATACTTTCTTCATACTCACGCATATGATGAAGTTAGTATTAAAAGATACAAGCTCATCTATTAATAGCAGCAAAACCTGGTCTTCTAAAAGGTTTTCATGACGATCACTCATATTTTTCATAAATAGTTAACATGATAATGGCTTATCCTCCTCTTGCTCACAGATATCGAAGATGATGTAGGCCGTCGAAAGCGCCATTTTGCAGCCTGGAGATGTGGTTGTTGTTCAGTAACCTGTACAGAAAAAATACGAATATTGTTATATTTTCGTGACGAGCAAGTTCATAATACAGAGACGTGGTACGTTATTATTAAAAGCATCAAAACTTTAAGAAATAAGATATAGTAACAAGGTCGAATGAGCCAATAAATGGCTTTATTGAAGGACAAAGTAAAGACCTTACAGATTCTATTCCATGTAAAAGTTTAACACAGTCATTGCGGTATGACCCACCCGTGGGTCACTCAGGTTAGGTTCTGTAATTTTTTCAAAGCTTTCTAGTGATTGTATGTACAAAGTAAAGATTTGCACCAGCTAGGCAATCGCAATGAATGTGTTAACAGCTCTGCAAAGCTACGAGATGAATTTTGTATTAGGAAAATTTGCACGAGACTCGATTCGGTGTAAGCGCGATAATTACATACAAGTAGACGCAAGCACGATCTGCACGTGGATCTCCATTGCCTCACGAAGTCCCCTTACCGAACACTTCAAACACTTAGTAAGAAACACTCAACGAGACCATTATAGACAGCACACTGAGCTCCAGCGCAGAGCGAACACGCTAGCTAACTTCCGAGACGCTATAGTGTCACCTTCCGAGACGCTATAGTGTCACCTTCCGAGACGCTATAGTGTCACCTTCCGAGACGCTATAGTGTCACCTTACGACACGCTATACATAGTGTCACCTTCCGAGACGCTATAGTGTCACCTTCCGAGACGCTATAGTGTCCCTTTCAGAGACGCTATAGTGTTCCTTTCCGAGACACTATAGTGTCACCTTCCGAGACGCTATAGTCAACCTTTCGAGACGCTATAGTGTCACCTTCCGAGACGCTTTATTAAACCTTTCGAGACGCTTTAGTAAACCTCCCAAGACACTTTAGTCAACATTCTGAGACGCAGATAAAACATTGCAAATCTATTGGCTGTCTGACCAGGCGTAGTAAGTGCTGTAGTAGCTAGCACAGAGTACGCGTAATATATGTCTTGTATACAAGCCAAGAATCAGGCTGACTTCTGAACAAGTGACTCCACTATTCGACCGCCACTGTGACACTTCTCAGTCACTTTCTTGTAAGACGCGTATGTTTATACTATTGACATTATTGATGCGCTCTCTAAGCGAGACATCAGCTATGCCAGTGTCCTGTGATAGCTCTACCAGAAGACAGCTATAACATCATATAAACATAGTCCACTTGTTCATAAAAGTCAAGTATAACTGGGAAGGCAAGCCTCATCCTCGAGTACGAAACAGGTACACGCCATGGGTTGTAATTACGCGTAGTTTAGCCGTACTCTCTCGCTGTAATTTTAATTCCACCATCCCTACACTGGTTCAGTAATGTTCCGATGGTGCCAAGTTCTAGGTGTCACTAAGCCATTGAAAAGAGGTTGACCGAGTAGGCGACTTCTTCACTATGTGATCGGTCAATATTATGATAACTTCTTAATTGAAGAATAAGCGTTGCAACAGAGGGAACAAGTTTCTCAAGAAATAGAGCCACATGAAATGATGACATTATATTGAAGGACGTGGATAAATGATGAAATAGGCTACTCCTGTGAAAAATACTGTAAATTAAATGGAATACATACAGTATAAGGCCCATTCAAATACGGAACTAAAGCTGCTAGTTCTACAAGGGTGTTGATAAAGATACGTAAGAAAAAGTGCAAGTCTTCCAGATATGTTGAGGAGGACAGGACTATCAGGATAGCCTAAAGAGAACCCCAGAAATCCCATCTATGATAGGGCGATTGTTCATGTTCCTCATCGCATGTGCCAGCAAAATGATCTTAATCGTACTTTTCTGGCGGTAAGAAATCCGTACAACCGGCTGCGGCAGAATGATCTAACACATTTGTAGCGTTAATAACGATAATATATAGTCAAAATTTGAAAATAAGTTCAAGCTGAGATAAAGAAGATGCGGCACTGTGATAGAGCAGACTCAGCACTGCGATAGAGCTGACTCAGCACTGTAATAGAGCTGACTCAGCACTGTAATAGAGCTGACTCAGCACTGTGATAGAGCTGACTCAGCACTGTGATAGAGCTGACTCAGCAAGCAAGTCCTGGCAACAGCATAGCTGTTTCCACACAATACATTAATCTTGCTGTCAAATTACCAACGTATGAATCAATAGACAAAATTTAAGCTCCACGATGCTTCTTAGAAATCTGTTCTCTAACGAGGATTACTTTTAATCAACACATTGTCTCGAGATTATTTTCATGTTGAAGTACGAGTAAGCAAGTCATTTTTCCATAATGAGTCTATAAAATGAATTTTTAAATTAAAATACATATAAGATGTATTATGTTAAAGAGAGATTTGAATGTATTGTTTTCTAGTAACAACAGCTCATAAATCTTAGCCATTCAAACAGCGTTCATACAAAGAACATTTCAACTAAGAGTAAAGAAACTGACAAAACGAAGAGACTCGGATCTAAGAATTGCATGAAAAAGTGGCCAAAAAACACCAAGACGATACGTTAAACTTTGCAGATGAAGAAATAGATCATGCAGAGAAAAATCTGTATCGTACTCTGTAAGCTGTCAAGATTACGCGGCCGCTGTGCCCATGTTTGCAGACGTTGTTAACTGTAAGCCAACCAGTCTCTGTGGCATCACCAGAACACGAGAACTCGGCGCTAAATATGCTAATTCACACGCCTGATAAGAACAGGAGCAAGAGAACCTGATCCCATCTAATAAAGGTATTAATATTTTACGCGAGGCTGCGATAAAGCGACGAGTTGCTAGTCGTACAGGCGCCCAAACTACGAAATGTGTGACATAAAAACCTACGCCCACAGGTCGTAGCGAGCGCCTTTGGTTGTCAGCGCTGGTCACGAGGCTCTTGACGACTAATTACGATGTTCTTAAGCGCTACAGGCGACACTCCAACGTAGCTATTTTTGTGCGCCGCTATTAAGACGCAAGGCTCCAAGCTTCGTCATTGAGCTCTTTATTGAACTATACGTCGATGATGCTCAGTAAAACGATGCACTACTCCAAACATAAGTTGTTTAATACATAGAACAACAATATTAACGCTTTATTTCTTGGTAGTTCGTGCAACATGCGCGTCACGCGTAAACGGGTGGTGACGGTCAGTCTGTGAAGCGTATGCGGCATGGCTTTCAATCTCTCTGAACTGGTTCTTTCCTAAGATAAATAAATGAATTCATTTTACTTACTACACATTTAAACACGCAATGTATCAATCTCAAAAATGATCACACGAAAGTGAGTAATTTCTCATAGTTCTACGATAGATTGCGTTAAATTTTATTAAATACCGAGGTATCGAGACACAGGGGCCAGAAGCACCGCTTTGACCCAATAAGGTTTCCCAGGCGTCGACAGTATACAAGGAGCAAAATACAGCAAGAAACGAAATTGTAAATTAGAATTTCGAAGAAATGATACGTCGACCATTTGCTCAAAAATAGAATTAAACGACAGGAAAACTTTTAAACAAACTCGCAAGAGATTGCTAGCAGTGCAATTAATACATGCAGCAGGTAGCTCGTGTCATCTTTAGCAACTAAATTTCCCCCATTGACGCTAAGGCAGACACTGTTATTGTCGAAGAACGTCGGGAATTCTACGAATCTTGAGAAACGTCCATGTCTGCAAGATACACAGACGGACAAACTCCTTCAGCTCATCCACTAGGGACATAAATCGAGTGATGTCTTCATTGGAAGAATATAAAAGGCTTGAAATTCATACGCATACAAGAGTTCAATAAAATACTATGAACACTCTCCATAAACATGGTCTCTATTTTTTATTAAGGTGTAAGGCCATAATTTGCTTGTACTTGAAACTTCATTTTAACGTGAAATAGATGTCAAGTATCAGCATAGATTACAATGATTCATAAATTCTCCTTTTCTCTCACTAAAAAATTAGCAAGGAGCTTCAGAGAAGATGAACATAGGAATGGACTCTGCTTCAATCCCGCTGCCGACATGGTTGACGCGGCTAGAAATACGGCATGGGACTTGGGTAAACAACCGAATAATTATCGAAGTAATTATCCGACCCAAGAATGGGCCAGAAGGTTCGTTCCTATAGCCTCATTCTATTCTATTCGCACACTACCCAGACTGATTCAATTATGCTGAGATTTGGAAACTGCGGTTGCCAAGAAATATCTTCTATGTTTTGGGTTACTTTTTAAACAAAAATGTAGGTTACACCATCTACGCTACATGACTTATCAGTTATTATCATCATTATTATTATATTCCTACTTTCAGTTAGTTTGCCAATTATTGCTGCACGTGTGAGCAGCATGGGAAGAATTTATTGCCACTAAGTAAGTCTGTGCTTGACAGGAGTATGCAAATCACTGTATTCAGTTTATCATTGAAACTATCAAGGAAATCATTTTCTTCAGCCATTGAAGGAAATAATAAATTAAGCCTAATATCACGACATGACCGTCCAAATCATGAAGGAACTACCCCGGTTCTCTTCACTGCTGAAAGAGTACAGTCCGGATCACAGTCTGAGTACAGTCCGGATCACAGTCTGAGTACAGTCCGGATCACAGTCTTCACTTGATATTCTCGGCACATGAACCAGACGGTTGAGAACAACGCAAACATGACACAGAAGGTAGTACAATATAATTTCGTTTCTTAACACGTTAACCGCCACATGTACCACCGGTGGTACATTTGAGGATTTCACTTACCGCCGCATGTACCACCGGTGGTACATTTCCAAATTTTTAATAATTATTTTCAAAAATTAATTTAAAATATTTACGGAAGGTTAAATGATAAAGTCGTAAAATGGTAAAGTCGTGGCGGTAGTGACAAATCTCTGATATCAGGCATGGCGGTTAACGTGTTAACTATAGAAATTTTGAGAGCAGCTTCGAGCTGGTAATAGAGGTTGCGAGGGCTGGCAGACGTAAGTGAGGGATGTATTGTGAAAATACGAGTACATGCCGTGCGTGTTGAAACAGAAAGTTCTACGAGTCCTGAAAGTTCTGGAAGTTCAGTTGAAAATTCTGATGNTGAATAATTATCGAAGTAATTATCCGACCCAAGAATGGGCCAGAAGGTTCGTTCCTATAGCCTCATTCTATTCTATTCTAACACTGCCCAGACTGATTCAATTATGCTGAGATTTGGAGACTGCGGTCGCCAAGAAATATCTTCTATGTTTTGGGATACTTTTTAAACAAAAATGTCGGTTACACCATCTACGCTACATGACTTATCAGTTATTATTATTATTATTATTATTATTATTATTATTATATTCCTAGTTTCAGTTAGTTTGCCAATTATTGCTGCACTTGTGAGCAGCATGGGAAGAATTTATTGCCACTAAGTAAGGCTGTGCTTGATAAGAGTATGCAAGTCATTGTATTCATTGTATCATTGAAATTACCAAGGTAATCATTTTCTTCAGTCATTGAAGGAAATAATAAATTAAGCCTAATACCACGACATGACCGTCCAAATCATGACGGAACTACCCCAGTTCTCTTCACTGCTGAAACAGTACAGTCCGGATCACAGTCTGAGTACAGTCCGGATCACAGTCTGAGTACAGTTCGGATCACAGTCTGAGTACAGTCCGGATCACAGTCTGAGTACAGTCCGTGTCATAGTCTGAGTACAGTCCGGATCACAGTCGGAGTACAGTCCGGATCACAGTCTGAGTACAGTCCGGATCACAGTCTGCGTACAGTCTGGATCACAGTCTGAGTACAGTCCGGATCACAGTCTGAGTACAGTCCACATCACAGTCTTCACTTGATATTCTCGGCACATGAACCAGACAGTTGAGAACAACGCAAAGATGACACAGAAGGTACTACAATATAATTTCGTTCCTTAACTATAAAAATTTTGAGAGCAGCTTTGAGCTGGTAATAGAGGTTGCGAGGGCTGGCAGACGTAAGTGAGGGATGTATTGTCAAAATACGAGTACATGCCGTGCGTGTTGAAACAGAAAGTTCTACGAGTCCTGAAAGTTCTGGAAGTTCAGTTGAAAATTCTGATGCCACTTTCTCCGTGACAGTTCAATGATTATTGCTAGTTGTTCGCTCAACTGACAATGTTGGTAAATTGCTTCCACTGTTCGTATGCAACAAAATATTTAATAAAAACTGCCTTCGTTGTGTTGACACTGTCGCTTCTGATGAAGTAAACAACACGGCAGCTTTCGTTACAGATGACCCAGCTAATCAAGCAGAGATGATTTTTTCTCGATAGCATCCTGATGTCGTGAATTAAGGAGTAAACGAGGCTAAGTTATCAAATGATTAACATGCACGTATTATACCAACTTTTACCAGGAATACCATGGGGAAAAATGGACACCATTCTCCAGATCGTAATATTTTAAACGTATACGTAGTCACTGGATACCACTAATCTGAGTCAAATTCAGCACAAATAGAGTACCAAGAGAATAAACTACGCAACATGTATGATTTAATGCACAAAGACGCACAACACGATAACTAATACAAACCAAATGAACAGATTAATGCCACTTAAACATTCTGATGTCCACAACAACAGCAATTAAGACACCGAGCGAACGAAGGCATCCACGTCTACAGGTTTCACCAATGAAGATAATTCCGTGCATTATGCGACATCTTTACGACGAGCACGTGTCTCGTGGGACTAAGAATAAGAAGTTATCAATGCGATACGACCGCGGTGCCCTACAAGGAAGACACTTAGCAATAAAATAACGAGGGGAACGTGGCAGGTCTGTTATCGCACCAGCTGACAGATGCCAGTTTGTTTGGCTTGCTGGCGCTCATAAGGCGAGGTTGAGCCACTGGACTTTGTGGATGTGCTTTGCTCCGGTGAATTAAGGGTCGTGGTGGTGAGTTAAGGGTCGTGGTGGTGAGTTGAGGGTCGTGGTGATGAGTTAAGGGTCGTGGTGGTGAGTTGAGGGTCGTGGTGGTGAGTTAAGAGTCGTGGTGGTGAGTTGAGGGTCGTAGTGGTGAGGTGAGGGTTGTTATGGTCGATTACCAGAGTACAGTGGGCACTAGTGTAATGTACTGAGACAGAATACCCGACACATTGTAACAAAGCGTACAACTGAGTACAGTTGATTGATAACAATTTTGCTGAACTTCAAGCAACGGAAAATGTAACAATCGAAAGGAATAAAGAGAAGCGT
The DNA here is from genome assembly GCA_006783055.1 of Trinorchestia longiramus. Taxonomy (NCBI): domain Eukaryota; kingdom Metazoa; phylum Arthropoda; class Malacostraca; order Amphipoda; family Talitridae; genus Trinorchestia; species Trinorchestia longiramus. Next base: position 19,597 of record VCRD01005929.1, read on the forward strand.
AAAATTATTTTCCATGAAGAATATATTACATTATACTGTCGGTTTTCGATGTTTTAACTGTCAACTGTACTGATGCAATCATTTTTTTCTTACTGAAGGTCGAACGAGATATTGAAGTTACAAGTCTAAACCGGCTCAGTTGCGAGAATAAAATACATCAACAAAATAAAGTTTACTATAGCACATGAATGACCCTAATTAGGTGAATAAATCGTAACTTTAACTCGTTGCTGCAATGTGTGACAAGTGTGCTGCATTACGCATAGGAAAAACTTTCGGTAGCTGAACCGAAGAATTAAATGATAATATAGCAGAAGTAATGTGTTAAGAACATACAAATAGCTTCCTAATTTGCATGGTCGAACTCATTCTGGTGCTGCGTGCTGGTAATGAACATTCCATTATGAATACGCTGCAAGAATCCCGGTCCATGGAACGAAGAACTGGCTGTATCTTAACTGGGAGAGGTGGACAGTGATGTCGTCTTCAGTGATGCGTTTGGGTGATTGCATCCCTGATGCCCTCTGTGATGTATTTGGTTGATTGCATCCCTGATGCCCTCTGTGATGTATTTGGTTGATTGCATCCCTGATGCCCTCTGTGATGTATTTAGTTGATTGCATCCCTGATGCCCTCTGTGATGTATTTGGTTGATTGCATCACTGATGCCGTCAGTGATGCTCTAGTGGCACTGACATTCTGGAGACCGAATAATTATCTAGAGTATAGAATCTTAAGAGTAATTTTTTATATACACTGTCGTTGAAAAAGCAGTACGTGACCACTGGTGGGCTAACGTACAGAGCACGTGCATGAGACAATTATTGGATCCTAAAACATACGATACGCTCACTTTGATGACATTTGCAAATGAAATCAGGTTTGAAAAAGTAGATGAAGATTTTACCACTCGGTGATATTCGAGTTGAAAGAACTCTTTCATTATGAAGGAATGGAGGAAGAGTGAAAGGGCAAAGAACAGCGATGGAAATGACAGGTAGAAAAATTAAAACAGAATAAATTAAGACGAAAAGTAATACAATGAACTGGGAAAGCAATAAAGAAAAAACCCGCGAAGTGGAAAGATATTTAGGAAAAAATATTTTGAAAAATTTTAATGTTGCAAAAAGGAAATGTCAGTCTAAAAACCCATGGTATAAAAAAGTTCAAGTAAATGTGACATCTGAAGCAATGGGAGAGAAGCATGAACGCGACTTGAATACGAAACAAAAACACGGCGACAACACACAGCGTCAACACACGCCTACACATAGCGTCAACACACACACAGCAGCATGTGTGGACAGGACGACAGGGGGAGCAGTTTGATCAATCCTTGTGTTATTGTTNGGTGAGTTGAGGGTCGTGGTGGTGAGTTAAGGGTCGTGGTGGTGAGTTGAGGGTCGTGGTGGTGAGGTGAGGGTCATAGTTGTGAGGTGAGGGTTGTTATGGTTGATTACCAGTGTACAGTGGGCACCAGTGTGATGTACTGAGTCAGTGTACAGTGGGCACCAGTGTGATGTACTGAGTCAGTGTACAGTGGGCACCAGTGTAATGTACTGAGTCAGTGTACAGTGATCACAAGTGTAATGTACTGAGACAGAATACCCGACACATTGTAACAAAGCGTACAACTGAGTACAGTTGATTGATAACAATTTTGCTGAACTTCAAGCAACGGAAAATGTAACAATCGGAAGGAATAAAGAGAAGCGTAAAATTATTTTCCATGAAGAATATATTACATTATACTGTCGGTTTTCGATGTTTTAACTGTCAACTGTACTGATGCAATCATTTTTTTCTTACTTAAGGTCGAACGAGATATTGAAGTTAAAAGTCTAAACCGGCTCAGTTGCGAGAATAAAATACATCAACAAAATAAAGTTTACTATAGCACGTGAATGACCCTAATTAGGTGAATAAATCGTAACTTTAACTCGCTGCTGCAATGTGTGACAAGTGTGCTACATTACGCATAGGAAAAAACTTTCGGTAGCTGAACCCAAGAATTAAATGATAATATAGCAGAAATAACGTATTTAGAACATACTAATAGCTTCCTAATTTGCATGGTCGAACTCATTCCGGTGCTGCGTGCTGGTAATGAATATTCCATTATGAATACGCTGCAAGAATCCCGGTCTATGGAACGAAGAACTGGCTGTATCTTAACTGGGGGAGGTGGACAGTGATGTCGTCTTCAGTGATGCGTTTGGGTGATTGCATCCCTGATGCCCTCTGTGATGTATTTGGTTGATTGCATCACTGATGCCGTCAGTGATGCCCTAGTGGCACTGACATTCTGGAGACCGAATAATTATCTAGAGTATAGAATCTTAAGAGTAATTTTTTATATACACTGTCGTTGAAAAAGCAGTACGTGACCACTGGTGGGCTAACGTACAGAGCACGTGCATGAGACAATTATTGGATCCTAAAACGTACGATACGCTCACTTTGATGTCATTTGCAAATGAAATCAGGTTTGAAAAAGTAGATGAAGATTTTACCACTCGGTGATATTCGAGTTTACAGAACTCTTTCATTATGAAGGAATGGAGGAAGAGTGAAAGGGCAAAGAACAGCGATGGAAATGACAGGTAGAAAAATTAAAACAGAATAAATTAAGACGAAAAGGAATACAATGAACTGGGAAAGCAATAAAGAAAAAACCCGCGAAGTGGAAAGATATTTAGGAAAAAATATTTTGAAAAATTTTAATGTTGCAAAAAGGAAATGTCAGTCTAAAAACCCAAGGTATAAAAAAGTTCAAGTAAATGTGACATCTGAAGCAATGGGAGAGAAGCATGAACGCGACTTGAATACGAAACAAAAACACGGCGACAACACAGCGTCAACACACGCATACACATAGCGTCAACACACACACAGCAGCATGTGTGGACAGGACGACAGGGGGAGCAGTTTGATCAATCCTTGTGTTATTGTTTGTGATGAATAAATCGAGCAGCGCGTGTGGAGGTAACCAAAAGAAAACGAGCAGCCGTGTTTGTGTTGAGTGGCTCTCATCACGGACAGAACTGTGCAGCTCATGTGGAGCCTGCAGTGCCTTACCCCCTCCTCATCCCCTTGATGTGCTGCTGAACTTAGACTGGGGGCCTAGAAGATGTGCAGTCCCAGTGAGCTGAGGTATCCTCATCAGCGGGGCGGAATACCACCCACGTGTGCAAGCACATGTTTTTCAAAGCATTCATTCTCAGGACTACGCAACAGCTCATACTACAGCGAATAACTCACGATCGGCATGCTAGAAAGTGTGTGGTCTTAAAATACATCTTGTAATTAAAAATTCTTCCAGTAAACATACACAAGGAATCGGCTATCTGTTAAAAAAGTGTCATGGTAGTTATGATACATTCATAGGTTTGCATATTCCAGGCGAGTATGAAGTATATGTATGAGGTGTGTGTATCACACGAGGAAGAAGGTATCAAGTGTGGTGCGGTTAACCGAGAGGCAAACTCGAGGGAAGGGAAACAAACAAGTGCGTGCACTTGGGAAAGGTCAGAGGTGGTCAACTGCGTAGCCAAAAGAATGTCACACAAAAGAAATTTTTGAGTGGGGACCGTGTAACGCTCGAGAATTAGGCAGTCGCGAAACTCTCAAGCTGATTGAAAAGTGGGTGGGGTATATCACAGACGTTTTGAAACCTGGTTCAGACCATTGGACAAATAGGGAGAGATTGGAANCTCATGACGTGCTGATGACGTGCTGATGACGTGCTGATGACGTGCTCATGACGTGCTCATGACGTGCTCATGACGTGCTCATGACGTGCTCATGAGGAACTCGCAGTACTCTGGCAGGTTGTGAGCGTGAACAGCACCGGCGCAGCCCCAGCATCTTCGTGCTGCTCGTCTGCAATTAGCAGCTCACAACGCAGCTCGAACTGCGATACGTGCGAGCTTTTGCATCATTACGCGAATTCCCTTTTTCTCCAGTGTTTCCATCGCAAGCATTTCTTAACTCTTGGGAATGCATCATTTTTATGTGTAGTGTTTATTGAACTGAACTCGAAATACTCTCTTTAATGTCATCGTAATTGGTGAATAATATATCAGCTACGTATTTCTAATAAGTTTTCTGAATCATTAAGTAATTTTGCATCTTCCCAATTTACAACTGCCGATGCTTCTCAGCAACCAAACCTTCTGTGTCACAGTTTGCCGGACTATGAAATTGTTTTTGTGCTCCATTGTGTTACCATCACTTATTTTTAAGAGCAATTCAAACGATCACAAGAGACTGCAAAATCATTCTGCTGCTCGTTAGTTACATATTTCCTCCATGGACTGCCATGCGCATGTGAACGTTCATCTTGGTACGAGTACATATTTAATTGAGTTTTTGTTTGCGCGCAAGTACGAGTGCGTATCTCGTTCACACTTCGCGCACGCACCCTAATGACGTTAAAATTCAGCCAATTTGCACGCATGTGGTGATACAGAGACCAGATGTCTTGTGTCATCTACGCCTATCATGTGATGCATTCAGACGACCCTAGCTGTTCAAGCTGAGCTCCTCCTAACTTTGCACTGCTGTGCGTGGTAACCAACGGTGTTTAGCATAACCTTCTTGCTTATCGCTGGAATTTATGTGCATCTCCAGGTTTGAATATTGTTGCCAAGGTAGAGGGAGATAAGAGCGTGTTGCTTTATGGCCCAGCAGACATGCATGAACTGGGAGATTTGTGTATGGGTAGAATAGATGGCCGGACAATTTCAAGGTGCTGAAACTATTCGAAGTTAAGAAACCTTTGAGTTTGGTGTGGAGGTTGGGCTGACGTGGAAGCTTTGTTTTGCCTCCGACTGTCTTTCTCTCGAGTCATAAGAAGCGAAAATAAAATTGTACCTGGGAATTTTCTAGCAATCCATTAAATAATTAAACGACTCTCGGAAAAAAACAAAATGAATGGGGAGCAACACTATAATATAACTTTCTACACCTCAACTTTCACAGCATCTTCGAAAACACCGCGGTGGAGCGACACCGACGACATTTGAAGTAATGATCAAAATGAACACCATGCCCACCTTAGGAGAAATATTTTGTTTTCGGGGCTCCAGAGTTTAGTGCTAGATGAGCTGTTATCTGCTGGAGTGGGCAGTCGTGCGCAGACAATCTTTGCGTGTTGCTTCTAGTGTGAGCTCTACAGTTGCCTCATACCAGCGCCAACAGATGCCATGCTATGATGCTCTAATCTGTTGGATTACTTAAAGCAAAGTCTTCTTGAGAGTCGTCTGGTGGCACTGCTAAATTGTCTGTGTTGTTAAACTAATCATAATTTCCGTCTATTATGGTGAAATGTACGAGAATTAAATGTTTCTTTTTGCGATGATTCAACAAAAAATTTAAACTGGGAAATGGAGTCTTTTTAGAGGTCCTTGTTCGTTTTCAACAAGCTTTGCAGAATTGAGTTACATCCGGAGGCCTTTCGTTCTGTTAATCGAAACTTCCCCTCTTCCCCATGCTCCATTTGGGTGAGGTAAGTAACTTCAGCTAGGTTCATCTCACTATGTAACTAACAAGCACGTGTTAGGCCTGGAAATTTGTGTCACAATTCTGCTTGTAGGCGAAAAATACCACATTTTGGAGATACTTTATTTTCCGGTTCGACAGCCTCAATTTACCTGCTTATTCCCTCGTGATACTAGAACTTTTATTCATTTTTTGAGGTCAGGACTAGTACTGAACACTGATCACGGACACCATTTTACCGGGAGAGTAAAAGTTCATATAACCGTGAAGTTCGCATCAGCGTGCAGGAGAAATTGAGGATCATAGAATCTCTATGCAAATTATATCTGTGCAACATAAAATAATGTAAACCATATTACGTTACAACGTCATTTTTAGTTTTTGTGGCGATACGTATATGAAACTGGTGACGTTTTATCTATTGGTTATTGATTGATTGGTTAAATTATATAAAAAATATAAAAGCTTATTCTCTGCCTACTTTTAATTGCATAATGATTGATTGTTGACGAGTTCCTTTTTACCTCATAATTTACGCAATCTTGGTTTCAATGCATGATTTTTCTGCATGCTATCCTTCTGTTATTTTTCAATTAATACTTGTAAATAACATAATTAATTAAATGCAACAAACATACGTAATCGCACTAGGGGGACTCTAATCCTCTGAATACATGATATGGTAAAAGGTGTTCCCAGTACTCTTTTAACGGCAAGATAAGGGGTAATGATACACACAAAACATTTAATACATATTATTCTAAATATCACTGGGTGAGAAATGAGTTATTTACCATATTTTGGCATATAAATCACAACATGATGTCCTATTAAACAGTGCGCTATTACAGATCAATTACATGCTGATAGTTGAATAGTCACGAGTGCACACGGAACAATTTGGTTAAATCAATGAACGTTCACATCAGTTTACGAAATTTACCCTGTCGCTAGCATCGATCACATTGATATAAATTACATCAAACTTGCCTTTATACTGGAGATTCGCTGCTGATGATGGGTTTCGATGATTAACACTCCCGATTACAACACAGCCGTAACGCTAATTTTTTCCCTCACATTCCTTGCGCAATTAATCCTTCCCCCATTATACACCGTTAAGTGCACGTGTAAAATTTGCTGTTATTCGTCGGCGTGATGATTAATTTAATTCCCCCCCTTAATCACTTCCCCTATTCCACTCGTACCCCTAAACCTTTACCTATGCCCTCGATGTCGCTCTAGCTGCAAAAGCCTACATCGCTGTCGAGATCTAGTTCCCAAGTCCAAGTCCCTGCATGGTGGTGGTCGGTACCAATAGAAAAGATTTGAGTTTGGCACAGGGTGTACCTAAGTAAAGAGGTGAAACGGAGGGGATATTAGGAGGGGAATAGAAATGAGCCCTCTGCGCACATGTATTGAGTGGTGGGGGTTTGTCATAGGGGTTTGTTCTTGTAGGTGTTCAACACCATACTCCTAAGGGTCCCTGCATCTATCCTCCCCATCGTTTTTATATGAGCCTTGCTCCTCCCATGTATCTTTTCATTTCATTTTCCAATCTCCCTATTTGTCCAATGGTCTGAACCAGGTTTCAAAACGTCTGTGATACATATACCCCACCCACTTTTCAATCAGCTTGAGAGTTTCGCAACTGCCTAATTCTCGAGCGTTACACGGTCCCCACTCATAAATTTCTTTTGTGTGACATTCTTTTGGCTACGCAGTTGACCACCTCTGACCTTTCTCAAGTGCACGCACTTGTTTGTTTCCCTTCCCTCGAGTTTGCCTCTCGGTTAACCGCACCACACTTGATACCTTCTTCCTCGTGTGATACACACACCTCAAACATATACTTCATACATCGCCTGGAATATGCAAACCTATGAATGTATCATAACTACCATGACACTTTTTTAACAGATAGCCGATTCCTTGTGTATGTTTACTCGAAGAATTTTTAATTACAAGATGTATTTTAAAACCACACACTTCTAGCATGCCGATCGTGAGTTGTTATTCGCTGTAGTATGAGCTGTTGCGTAGTCCTGAGAATAAATGCTTTGAAAAACATGTGCTTGCACACGTGGGTGGTATTCCGCCCCCCTGATGAAAATATCTCAGCTCACTGGGACTGCACATCTTCTAGCCCCCCAGTCTAAGTTCAGCAGCACATCAGGGGGATGAGGAGGGGGTAAGGCACTGCAGGCTCCACATGAGCTGCACAGTTCTGTCCGTGATGAGAGCCACTCAACACAAACACGGCTGCTCGTTTTCTTTTGGTTACCTCCACACNAAGTGAAGGTCTGGGTTGTTGTAGCAAGTGAAGGTCTGGGTTGTTGCTGCAATTGAAGATCTGGGTTGTTGCTGCAATTGAAGGTCTGGGTTGTTGCTGCAATTGAAGGTCTGGGTTGTTGCTGCAATTGAAGGTCTGGGTTGTTGTAGCAAGTAAAGCTCTATCTTGTAGCCAGTGAAGTTCTGGACGTTTACACGGGAGACGTTTAAGGTACTACGTACCAAATCTACACTGAAGACGTTCTTGATACTGAGTACCAAATCTACACTGAAGACGTTCTTGATACTGAGTACCAAATCTACACTGAAGACGTTCTTGATACTGAGTACCAAATCTACACTGAATACGTTCTTGATACTGAGTACCAAATCTACACTGAAGACGTTCTTGATACTGAGTACCAAATCTACACTGAAGACGTTCTTGATACTGAGTACCAAATCTACACTGAAGACGTTCTTGATACTGAGTACCAAATCTACACGGGAGACGTTTAAGGTACTGCGTACCAGAGAATAAACGTACCATACACACACACGACGCACGTGGGCGCGTTTGCTTGCCCCTGTAAGTCAGCACCTGTCAGTATTGTATAACGACTTATCCAAGTCAGTAAGCATTGGGTAATGTTGACCGGGCGCGGAAGTATTTTTAAGCCACTACATTACTGTTGACAAATGTCTTGTATTTCCGTCCCACGATCCGAACTCGTCTACAAGCATCTTGATGTCTTCATTAAACGGTCTTTTAGTATTTTTTCACACTAGCACTAGCGTTGTCTACCTATTGTTTCTCTTACAGCATTCATCAACTCATGATTGTTGAGGCATCTTGGTTTAAATCGTGTTTCAAGTTGCTGCACAAGTTCATTTCGCGAATTTTTTCAAGTATTTGTAAACTTCGCAGACGCAGACTGAGGCAAATGCAATGTTTTAGTCGTTGCTGATTCAAGCCGACACACGAGTCCAAACAAACTAGCGCGCCTAAAACGCGTTTGAAACGAGTCTTTTCGTGTGTTCATTCTACAAGTACGGCTTCTGTTGTTTAAAGTGTTTTCAATGGAGCTTCAACATTGTTTAAATTCGTCGTGTCGAAAACAAGTCCGTGGACAACTTGACGTAAGGCTTCAAAGCACGTTTAAGGCATATTTTTTGTGTTTAAAAGGGGCTTTTAGTGTGAAATATTCAGCGCATCTCCATTGTCTTGATGCTCTCAATGTTTGCATTCAAAACGTGTCTTAGTGATGTTTAAAACTGGCCACCTGCTAGTACAACTCCTACCGTTCCACTGGTCCATAACAACGCGCTCAAATGCACGTACGAGTACGTAATAAGGATGCGAGCTCAGCTTTTCCTGTTTCACGTTACACGTTCTGCATGCTGGAAAAATGTAGGCTACACGTGCGGCATGTTCTGCATGCTGGGACAAATTTAAGCTGTACGTCTGCGTCATGTTCTGCGTGCTGGGACAAATTTAAGCTGTACGTCTGCGTCATGTTCTGCGTGCTGGGACAAATTTAAGCTATACGCCTGCGT